>APFE030840476.1:63597-91902 GCA_000404065.3 Pinus taeda | reverse complement strand
ATATTTATACATGCTGAAGCATCCAATACCATGGACCGAAAACCATCGCGTCCAAAAAACATGTGCAAAAATCATGCACAAAACCATAGGTGGGTCTGCCCAACCTAACATAGGGTCCCCCTCAAACCCCCTGTTAACTATGTGGAAAGAATATAACACAACCCAACACAGATTTATCCTTCTCAACTTCTGGCGAAATGGCTTCTGGTTTGGCTTAATTGGAATGATATGCCGAATTATACTTTTGTCAGATTCCTTCAAATCTGTATAGTCCCATTTAAATACAACAGAAAAGGAAGACAATAAACTAATGTATTTAGCTTTTACCTGAGGAAGTAATGCCTTTGACAACTTGTTGCACTAAAAATTGTCACCTTGACATTCTGCAATATGTGTGAGTCCATTACCACTGATACTTTCCTCCTTTGCAATTCTTAAGCCTCAGTTCCTCATATCAAGCCTTGAAAATAAGAGAAAGCCCTCAAAAGTCTTTAAAACTCTGGTTCCACACTTTCTCTTTGCATTACCTACGGTCCTGCACCTAATGGTCATGGCTCCTACGCACTTGACCACTCTGTCTCTGTGTTATGGGTGTGGACCCTTGTAAAAGTTAAAAAGGCACGAGTATATTCTAAAAACTCACTTTGAGTCATTTCTAGAAGCTTCTAGAAGGAATCTTGAGGTGGCAAGTTTGCTCTCTTAAGGTTCATGCATCCCATACCTTAAGGAGCTAACCCCTTGATGTGAGGAGATTATCCCTTTGAAGGAGGACTCTATCCCTTCATAGGTGGACCTGTAACCTCCTCTTTTGCACTATAAAATGAAGCATTGGGCTGGTTATTGGGGAGGTTAGAAGCTGAACATTTTTGAGGTGAAATGCTGTTGGAACTTAGTCTTCTTAATTGAGTTTTTATAAGGAGAGATTATATACCTATAAGATCTCATTTGGAGGAGTGCAAGGCTTGTCAAAGTAAAGGAAATTTCTGTTTCGGACCCCAAGAAGAGCTTGTTCAACATCAAGGCTGAAAAGGTTGTAAGGTTCTTCTACTTCAAAGTTAATACAAATAAGTTTGTTTTCCTCAATAAGCTGTTGATTTATGGTTTATTTTATGGATTCCTTGATCACCATAATAGACATGATTTATGATATTTGCTATGCAGGTTCTATTTAATGTTTTCTTGTTTGTGATTGCAGGTTCTCAAAGGTAACTTTTCCAAAGGATTGAAGGATGGCTACTACAAACATGCGTTGGATCTAAGGTAGGGTCTTAACACCTCTATAATATTTTTTTATAAATCGCATATGTCTAGAGAAAGATAGATTTGGTTGTCTGTTTGTTGCTAGACTATCTTCTGATACTAGGGAGATTGGTCTTGTCCACAAGATCGATTTATCCGGCCAACAAATTGGCGACTCCACTGGGGAACTGAATTTGGTTTTTGGTTTTCCTTTGTCTTTGACTTGAGAAACTCGTTTTTGTTTCTGGTTTTTGATTGATGGATGTTGGCTTGGGTAGTTTTTAGAATCTGGATTATTTTTTGTTTTTTTTGAAGTTATCAGGGGACCACACTTTCTCTTTACAAACAGTGCGGGCATCTCTCCACTCTTCCTTTAGTAAATAGAATGGTATTGCACTTGGTTCTTCTGGAAGACTGCGGACCCTGTAAAAATTTTTGAAAAACATAAAATGTTTTCTTCTAGTGAAGTTTAGGTTTCATTTAAGGTTTTTAGTATCTACTCAAATCTGCATGTTTCCTGTCAAAAATCTCTTGTGAGTGAGTTCGAATGGTATTTTTGTTTTAGATGATTTTCTAGAAGTTTTACATGCTTGGAGTGGTTTTCACATGGTCTCTGTAGTGACTCAAAGATCAGAAGCTTGAGAAACCTTAGATTACCCTAGTGTCTTTTTGTCTTCTTGATGACTCTAACTTGGTTGTGAAATCTATCCTTTGCGAGAAATAGATTTAGTTTTCTCCTTGCAAATATTTGAACAAGCTTTATTATAAGTTTTGAATTTCATTTAAAAAAAAAAAAAAACATATTCGGATGTTTATGATTGATTTGTTATTCTGAATGAATGAATCCTTAGTTTACTGAACAACGAAGTAAAACATCCTCAAAAAGAATTGAAGCTTTTATTCAATTAAGTTTTTTTTTTTTTTTTTTTTAAGTTTTAGATCTCAATATTAGTTTTTATGGTTTTGAGTGTTTTCTAGAATTTGTTTTGAAGCAAATTGTTTTTTGTAGTTTCGAGTTTTGAAAAAGGAAAGGGATTTATTGTGTGCCTTCATTAGTAGTCTCATTTTGAGTTCTTATTGAAAAATACAAAAAGATTTTCTTTCCATTTACATGTTGAAAGAAGGATTTGTTTCTTAAAGAATTGCATTCTCAAACTCTTTCTTTTAGCTAGAAATTCATTGAAAGAAAAAACGAATTGCTTATCATTTTAGGTGCATATTTTAGTGTTTTTGGAGTTGCGTCTTCACGCCATCAAAGTTACATTTCCATACCTATTGACTTAAAGAACAACCCATAAAAGCAATGCTTAATTAAAATTGATTTAGCAACCTTTTTTATTTCTAGGGCTCTTATCACCAATATAGCTTAGGCTAGTATCTTGGAGTAGGGAGTAATTAACTCTCCAAGATAGTTAAAACAAACAAGTAGATACATCTTGTGGTAGGAAATAAATCCAATTATAATTGATACATTCTGGGAAGTTTCTCTTAAAGGAGTCAATGACGAGATCATGTCCGAACCTTTGAGATAATCAAGTCTATTTCATTCGGAAAGATATAAGATTTGCACGTATTATAAACGGTAAACCTCGGATTAACCATTGTCGAGGAGCCTGGGGTCACTTGTTGGTAAACTTCGGATTTATCATGTTGAGGAGCCTTCAAGGGGATTGAGCTTTGTTACTCTGCCTTTGCACATAGATCGGATCGTAGACTGTTCCCCCAATTGTATTTGTTGTTGTTGGTAACCGTAGTGTCCATAAACTTAAGATTATTTCCTAAGGTGATGGTGAAGGACAGGTCTCACTGTACCTGGAGCAGACGTCGACTAGACTCACTTGGACTCTCTGGGGGGTTCTCTTCACTCGAGATGGTTTTGTGAAGATACTTATGCGAGTCTGTTTCATTAAGCAGGTTGTCGGGGTAACTGTTCCAACCGCCCTTTCTGTATTAAAATTCTACGATGTTGCATTTCATCACCAACTAGTATTTTTAGTACAGGAAGTTACTATTAGTGTGTGGTTTGAACTCTTAGATTTTTTAGGCATGTGATTCAGTTGTTTGTTTCTTTAGAGAATTTAGGTGGTTTTATTGAAATTTTCTTTGTTTGCGTGTGATTAATTGAATATTTAATCGTGGCTGAATTACCGAGATAATCTCGTAGACTTCAGGGGAAACCTCCTGAGTACACACCAAGTTAGCTTGAAGGGCTGCGAGATCTTGTATCACCTAGTGACAGTAGAGTTGGATCACCAGAAGCCAGAGATTCATCTTTAATTGTTCATCCTGATTATCAAATTCAAACAACAGAGTATATTTCTGAGCCAATTTGATTTTCCGAAGTTACTGGTAGTATTTCTCCTACCAGTGAATTAGCTGAACAACCTGAAATTTCTGAGCCTAAAACTGAACCTGCTGCTACTCCAACTTCAGGGTTTGCTTCTCCAACTTCTAGTGGTCCTGGTTTAACCAGGGTAGGAAATATCATTACCCAAAATCTTCCTTTTGGCCTCATTTCTATTGAAGAACTTGTTAGTCCAAATGAACACGTAATTCTTCCTTAAAACCAACGAACTTTAAATCTTAGGGAGCGTGAATCGATATTCTACAGTCCTTTTAGGAGTGATGACTGATATGTATCATTGAATTTTTTTATAGAAAACCCAGGTCTTAGTTTTTCACCACCTCAAATTCCTTTTCATCATACACCACGAGGTTATTAGCCTCCATTGAACATGTCAAGACAATCATCTATGTTTTCCCAAACACCGGAAAGTTTTTTATATGGCAGTCCTTTTGTTCCTTCAGGGTACCAGTCACTTACTGGTACTTTTTTAGGAGCGCACAACCTTTTATGGGTCCATACCTTGGAATGAATATGGTGTGGGATTCATCTCAAACTCAACAGTCTATGCAACCTAATGTGCAGTTATCAAGTCAACCTAGACAACCTTTTATTTCTGGTCCAACCCAGCATCCCGTCCAACCTACTGTACAAACCTCTGCACCTGGTTTAGTTTAGCAGCCTGGGCCTAGCTCACCTCGAACTCTGCCTCAAACTGCTGCTGCAACTACTGCAAATTCTATTTAACTTACCACACCTGTTTCTAGAGTATCTGTAGCTCCGGTTTATACTGTTCCTGCATCAGTGCAAACTCCTCAAGTATCTTTACCACAGTCAGGACCTACAGTTCAGACTTCGGTCTAGATGCCTGCAGGACAAGCTAGTCCAAGTACGGTTGTCATAAGTTAACCGCAATTTACTTATCAACCGTACTAGGGACAGTATCAATTCGGTCCTACCGTACAAAACCCAGTTTATCAGTATCAACCGTATCCTGGCTATACTTATCAACAGCCTCAACAACCCCAGTTTGGTCCAGTTAATCCTGGTTTCTCGGGAGGTTATAACATTCCTAATGCAAATCCAATTCTAGGTTATCCTGGATATCCTCCTCTTGGGGCTGGTCTTGTTACCTAAGGTTTTCGTGACCCTAGCCGTTAGTTACCATTTATTGAAACTTTGGATTTACCTGATTTGTCGTGCCTTAAAAAATGATCCAATTTACTATCTTCCGTATTGGCCGCCAATGCCTAATAAGTTGCCCAGTGATATCTCGAAGTTCGAGGGTAAGTCAGGAGAGGATCCGTCAAATCATGTTATGACTTATCACGTCTGGTGTGCATCTAATTCCATCATTGATGACTCAATTTGATTACATCTTTTTCAACGAAATTTGATTCGTCTTGCCGCCAAATGGTACATCGAGTTACCACGAGGCTCTTTTTATAATTTCAGTTAGTTAGCCACTTTTTCCTTAACTCATTTTCAGTTGCCTGTCAGATACGACAATGGCATGGCACTGTTAACTTCACTAAAAATCCACGTCCACATATATTTCTGATCATATTCATGAATGGAAACGTAGAAGGCTTTTGGTGAAAGTTTTCATTCCGGATCAAATTTTAGCAGAATGGTTCATTAAATCATTGTTACCTAAAATCACTGAAGATGTAGATAAGGCAGGAGTTGGTACTGAAGAGCAAGTCATTGCTCAGAATTAGTACCTCGACCTCGTCTATACACAGTCAGGTACTTTACACAAAAAAAATCCCTGATCTTCCAAAACACGGTCAAATAATTGCAGCTCCTTCAGTGTCTCATGCTGCTGACAGTATGATTGGTTCAGTTAGTACTAAAAGTAAGAAGAAATGTTCAAAGAATTCTTCTACTATTATAACTTTACTTGATTTCCCGACAGGAGACTCTTCCGCTGAAATTCCTGCCGATATCCATGTCGTAGAATCATTTACGGCCAAATCAAAATCTGGTAGTAGAAAGAAGGGGAAGAAGAAAAACAAACAAAACTCAAAAGAGAAAACCGATAAAAATTAATCTACTGACGAAAAACATAAACCTCGCTATCCTTGTTTCATTTGCGACAAGGATCATTTTACCAAAGACTGCCCACATCGAGCAGAGGTTTCGAAAATTGTTAAAGGCTCTCAAACGCCTGCTGTCTTGAAGGATCCCTTTCCTAATCAAGATAGTAAGATGAATGGTTCTTCCTTGAATGCCTCAGAAGAACCCATTATGATGATGTATCATGTTAGGATTGCGACGCGACCGCAAGATTATGGTAGTAAAAATCCTGTTGGTGGTAAAAAAGCAGAATCGTCTAATTCAAACACATCAACTACAACTCCTCCTGGTTTTGATCCGCTGTAGATCGAGAAACCTAACCATGACTTAGTAATCACACTGCCTGCTAAAGGTATACTTCGTAAATCAGCTTTCAATCCACATGCTAGAGCTACTCAGAATTATAACATTGTTGAAGAATTATTTATTTCCCCTTCAGCAATGTCAGCTTTGGAAGTGTTGCAATCATGCCAAGCACAACGTAAATTACTATTGTATGCTATAGGAGCTGTTAGTATTTATGATTCAAACCTAATAATCTTCAATTTAGAGAATAGTATACCCCGCTTGCCTCATCAAATGCCTTTCCAAATTCCAGTGTTAGTCAAAAACATACTTTGCTTTCGGACTATGATTGATGAAGGAGCTTCTACGTGTATTATTTCGATCCAATGTTGGAGATCGCTTAGTTCTCCCACACTCAATCAATCTCTGATGATTCTAAAGGCTTTTGATGGTTGAGGGTTCCATCCTTTTGGTATTTTGTAGGATTTACCTATAGGGGTTGAAGGTAAAACCATAAATCTAGATGTGGAAGTGGTTGATGCCCCTCTAGATTACAACGTTTTCTTGGGTCATAATTGGTCTTACACTATGACTGCTATTGTTTCATCAGTCTTTCGATTTATCATGTTTCCTCATAATGGAAAGATTGTTACGATAGACCAGATGACTTATTTTTCATCTGACCCAGCCTCTTCAGATAGTATTCAGCACGTCGGTAAAACAACTATCCCTTATAAGGATATTGGAGTAGGTTTGATTAAAGATTTTGGTTTACTAGGAACTTTTTCCTTCCCTCCTCCTAACGTATCGCCTTCTATTGCAACTATTCATATGATTTCATTGAGCACTATTTCTTTTGATCATCCTTGGATCGTACCTTCCGATTTTGAGGTGGATTCATTTGATGGTGTGATGCCTTTGAGTCCCTTTGAAGTTGCATATCAAGTTGTACAGTCGTTTTCTGACTCTTGTTCAACTGAAACTAATCCAATGAATTTGGTCCATGGGGAATGATTTTCGATATCAACCTCAGCTTCAACAACATTTTCTGATCATGTTCATACTGATGAGAAGATTCGTGAACTTTTGTCTGTTGATGATTTACCGTGGGAAGATCTTCATCATCGATCTTCGTTTTTACCTGAGCTTGATCATTTTGAAAATGATTTTTCATCTATTTTTACTACTAACTATGTCAAAGAACCACAGAAACCATTGCAACATCCTGATTCTGAGTTAAATTTGGGAAATATCTCTCGAACGGTTCCTATTGACATTTCCCTTAAACCCGGAATTATTGAAAACATTCATATAGGTGCTTCCTATACGGACGATGAAATCCAAACTTATAAAGCCCTATTTCAATAATTCTACGACGTGTTTGCCTGGTCATATGAAGAAATTCCAGGAATTGATCCATCAATTGTTGTCCATGAAATTAAAACTTATCTGGATGCTAAACCTGTCCGGCAATGTTTGTGCCAGATACATCCGAGAAAAGCCACTGCTATTAAAGCTGAAGTTGAGAAATTACTTCGTGCAGGTTTCATTTATCTAATTCCTTTAACCAATTGGGTATCAAATATTGTTCCTGTTAACAAAAAGCAGGGAATGATAAGAATATGTATTGATTATAGGGATATTAATCGATCCTGTCCTAAAGACAATTATCCAACCCCCTATATCGATCAAATTATTGATGATTGTGCTGGTAGTGAAATGTTCTCCTTTATGGATGGCTTTTTCAGTTACAATGAAATCAACATACTCCCTGTTGTTCAACCTAAAACGACTTTCATTTGTCCATGGGGGACATTTTCTTATAGTAAATTAACTTTTGGATTGAAGAACGTTGGAGCAGCTTTTCAAAGGGATATGTCTTACGCATTTCATGACATCAAGCACATTGTGCAGCCTTATCTCGATGATTTACCTACCCATTCATTATGTAGAGCTGATCATCTCACTCATTTACGAGCTATCTTTATGAGATGTAGGCATTATCGAATTAGGCTAAATCCACACAAATGTGTATTTTGTGTAGAAACAGGTTGTTTACTGGGATTTTTTGTTTCAAAAGCTGGCATTCATGTCAATCCCTTGAAGGTTCAAGCTATCATCAATCTACCTCCTCCTTCGACTCTTCGCCAACTCCAAAGTTTGCAAGGGAAAGTAAACTTTTTACGTCGTTTCATTCCTAACTACTCTGAGATAATGAAATATTTTACCAGGTTGTTGAAACAAAATACACCATTCTTTTGGGATGAGATCACTGACAAATATTTTGATGCACTTAAACACATGTTAACCCATGCACCGTTACTGCATCCTCCCAATTACAACCAGGATTACTTTTTGTACCTCGTCGCTTCTCATTCCACCATTGGAATGGTTTTAGTTCAGGAAGATGAATTCAACAATAAACATGTGATTTACTATCTTAGTCACACTCTGCATTCGACTGAGCTTAAATATTCACATGTGGAGAAATTGGCCTTGGCAGTTGTCCAAGTTGTCCAAAGATTTCGTCACTACATCTTATTACGCAAAACCACAGTAATTTCTGACTGTAACCCTATGATGTATATCTTGACCAAACAATTGCTAGGGGGCAAGTATTCCAAATGGATAGTTATCTTGTAGGAATTTGACTTGGAATTTGAAAAATCCAAGGCAAAGAAATCTTTGGTTTTTGCCAAACTGATGTGTGATTTCCCACGTACTGATACTTAAACTGTGGTGGAAGAGCCCATTGTGAACGAATCCTTGTTTCTTATCAGTACTCTTGATCCATGGTATGGGGATATTATTTTTTATCTCCAAACCCAATCTTTTTGGCCTAAAATCTCACGATCTCAGCGACGGAAAATACATTTACAATCCCAAAAATACAATATTATTGGTGATACACTTTATCGTCGTGGGGCGGATTTGGTTTTTCGACGTTGTCTAACTCATGAAGAAGCTAAAAAGGTTTTGAATGACTGTCACTCTGGAGCATGTGGCAGTCATATGTCTGGGTATGCCACAACCCAAAAGATATTGCGCGTTGGGTATTTCTGGCCATCCTTATTCAAAGATTGTACCTATACAGTCCGGATATGCCATAATTGTCAAATCTTTGATCAAAAAATGCGTGCTCCACTTGCTCCTCTCCACCCTATAATTGTTGTCGGTCCTTTCGCAAAGTGGGGTATTGACTTTATTACATGTAGCCCTCACTCGTCCAGGGGGCATGCATATATTATCCTAGCGATAGATTATTTTACTAAGTGGGCCGAGGCGATGCCTACATTTTCGGTAGACGGCAAGATTGCTGCAACTTTCGTATTCAATCATATAATTTTTAGATTCGGTGTTCCTCAAGCTATTATTACAGATCATGGAAGTCACTTTCAAAACATCATGATGACAGAACTAACAGATCAACTTGGCCTGCATCACGATAGTTCTACTCCGTATTAACCACAGGCTAATGGCCTGGTTGAAACTATCAATAAAATTTTAGTCACTATGATCCAACGAATCATTGGTATTCATAAGTCGAATTGGCATAACATGTTATTTTTAGAACTTTGGGCATATCAGACCTCAGTGAAAACATCAACTGGTTTCACTCCTTTTCAACTGGTCTACGGTTTGGAAGAAGTGTTACCTATTGAATGCAAAATTCTGTCATTACAATTAGCCATAGAATTACTCCCAACCACTTCTGAAGAGGAGAAACGTTTTTTGTACTTAGCTCAGCTAGATGAGAATCGACGCACTGTTGCAATAGCAATCGAGACTCATGCGAAATGAATAAAAGCTCAGAACGACCGAAATGTTACACCTCGTAATTTTTCGAAAGGAGACCTAGTTTTACTATATGATCAAGCAAACGATAAGCTAGGGGCTGGAAAATTTGTACCTATGTGCCATGGTCCTTATATTGTTAAGTGAAAGCTGGCAAAAGGGGCTTATGAATTAGTAGATTTTGACGGTGTCTCTTTGGGTAAACCTAGAAATGGGCTTTATCTTAGAGATATTATGCTTAATTTTCGGTGTGGAAATTTTTTGTTGGATTAGTTTCTTTACAGCTGGTGTGTTTTAGATTTGAAAAGTGTGCCTAGTATACAAAGTTCTTTTATTGTTATTCCTGCTTATCTTGATCTTACTCTTGATATTGCAGATGTTGACATCTCTTCAAACATACATTGGTTTTGCTGATGGTGCCTGTCATAGTACACGGAACATTTCTTCTGCAGCTTGGGTTATTTATTCACCCTCTGATGAGTTAATATCTATGCATGGGGTAAGCCTCGGTCAAACAACGAATAACATTGCAGAGTCTAGTGCAGTGATTGAGTTACTATCTGAATCCATCTCATTTGGGATTCAGAGTTTGATTGTTAGGTTAGATTATGAACTTGTTGTATTACAACTTAACAAGGTTTATGCCATTAGAAATCCAGTGTTATTAAGATTATTGTTGAGAGTTCGTCTCTTGTAACGTGAATTTTATTACATTGAATATCAACATATTCTAAGACATTTAAATACATTAGAAGATGCAGTTGTTTCTCGTATGATAAATAGACATTTGCAATAATCAAAACAGTAAATTTAAAAACATTCAATAACATGTTACACGAGATAGCTGGTAATAATGATATATCATAACCTAGAAGAAGTGTGTCAAAATATACATCGTCTTCGATCATAGGTTGAAAAACACCTTATGATCAGCAAAAATGATAGTACAAAAGGACAAAAATGTCGTGTGAGTCTACAAAAGGGATCATCCTATCCCTGGTGATGATCACGATAAGAAACCACTACTCGGGCCACCATACATAAGAACCTCCTAAAAGGTCGCGGGACCCCAATCACATATCGTTGTAACCTAAGTGGAATATCATCTATGTCAATCTCTGGAATATTTGCTGTCAAGCACTCTAGATAATTCTCTAAGTCAGTCAGGATCTCTGCTAATTAATCCTGTGGGGCAGGTACTGCTGCAACTGGGTGTCTCCTCTCGTAAGGCTGGAGAGTGGTTGGTTGTCATGGATCCACATCTACATTTAAAAAATTTAATTGTCAGTTTTGGAAGATTTAAATTTTTTTTTTTAAATTAGAAAGTGTTGAAAATGATTTTACCTTAATCATCCAACTGCTCTCCTGGTGGAAGAATCATGTCTAGGTCATCACTATAATCCATCCCGGCATATGGAAAATCCTGAATCACAAAAAATTGGTTTCTCAACCAACAAAAATACTCAGGCAAAAAACGAACAACCTCTGAGCCCTCCTCAGGGTGACGAGCCATCAAAGCAACCCAACGCATTATCCTAGGCTCTCGAGGAAGACCAACATCAATAGGAAGATGTTATGGGGCTAGCATAGGGGTCCTATCTAGAGCAAAGCTAACAACGAAAAACCGTATCCAAAGTTTTTTAGTTGTCCGTTCTTTGCTCTGGTAAGTTTTCCTTTCACATTTGCCAACACAGCCTCGCACTAGTTGAATATGATGCCTCGATAACAGTCTACAGCCATCTGCATCTGGGATCCAGTAGCCACATACAATGCTGCACTCCCGCATAGCCTGGTAATAGTGAATGCAATAACCTTAAGTTCAGGATGCTCGATAGTTTTAATATCGATCCGTTTGTCCTTTGTTTGGTCATTGCAAAACTCCAATCAGAGACTAGCGACAGACTGGCTACCTGGCCTAGTCCCAAAAAGAGATAATTGTTTGCTTCTCTTGGGAAAACCAGTCAAAAAATATATGTCCTCTAGCTAGATTTCGAGTCGGTGGCCACCAATCACAAAACATTGGTCCTGTATGTTCCACCTATCTACCAGCCATTGTAAGAAGTCTACTTGGGCCGTCATGCCTGGTATGGCCAAGAACTTAAACATTCCACATGCTCGTAATGCTTGCAATGTGGGCGGATGATTTATTGCAGCAAGATCCACATCCTCAAGCTCGCATTTTCGCCAAATAAGCATTTTGAGTGTCCTATAATGCAAAAAAGACATATTAGAATAATTTAGTTCAAAAATTTAGGTTTTTCAAATCCATTTTGCGGGGTCTGCACCCACTGCTTACAGACAGTGCGTAGGTCCACACGGATGGTAAACAACAGGTGCAGACCCATGACTTTTTCTTGTAGAAAAAAGTTAGGGTCTGCAGGGGTCGCATGTTGCACCTGAGGACCCCCGCGAGCGATTTTCTAAACTAAATTCTCCTTCAAAAATCAAAATTAAAGCCTAAAAATGAAATGTAAATGATTGAAATGCAAGATAAAGAGGATGTGGATTACCTAGAGCTGATGGTTTTCAATTCCAACAGACAAATTTCCAAGAATATTCACAGGAACTTTTTTACCCAAAAGCTCTCACTTCTCACTCTGAAATCAAATGGTAAAAATGAACTTAGAAAAGCCCTTTTTATAATATTTTTTGAATAAATGAATTTTAATTTATTTATTTTTCACTTAAAAAGGTAATTCTTTTTAAATACATTTTTATTTACTTAAATAGGTCTGAGTAATGTTTTGAGTTTTTGTGCAGAATATTTGATTTTTCGGGAAATTTGATCATTTTTAAACAAAGAGCATGCTTTTATCACTTTCTTGGACTCTTTAAAAAATTTACGAAAAAGCGAAACATTGGAGTCATCTTTAAGCTCTTTTCTCATTCGTAAAATATGAAAAGATTGCTGAGTTTTTTCCTTTTCAACTCGTTAAATGGAATTAAAAGGGTTGTCCACTTGCAGCTCCTTTCTAATCGTATAAACATGAAAAGATTGCCGGAATTTTGTTGTTTCAAGTTCGATATTGGTTATAAAATGACATGTCTTCAATCATGTTTTTACTTTTTCGGTTCAGAGTCACTAATTATGAAAAGTACTCCTTGATCGTAATGGTCAAGTAGTTCTCTCAAGTATTATTTTATACTTTTTGGGGCTTGAGGGACACAAATTTATGAAAAAGGACACCCATGGAGTTTTCTTAAGTTTTTCTTCTGACTCCCCAAAATTGAAAAACATCGAGTTTTTCCTATACTAGACTTGTTAAAATTTAACAGTGAAGGACCTATTCAATTTTAAACAGGAACGAACCACTCCTTCTTAGGGTTCGAATTTTAAACTAAGTTGGACTCATCTGAAGGATGAGCTTATAAACAAGCAAATGTTATCCTCCTCAAGCTTGTCAAAAATAAAGAGGTACTTGCCAGAAATGTTGGGGGGAAAAGAGAGAAAAATGAACCTGTTTGTTACACTTTGTGTTTTAGAAAAGCCATTAACCACTCTTGAACACGACACTTTTTGTTCACTTTGGTTGGGAAATCCTTTGCCTAATAGTTAATCAAACCATATTGAAAGTCTTCAACCGATTTCTGGGTATTAGCTTTGGGTCAATTGTCACCAAACCATATGCAGTGTCGTTATGTGTTCAAGAGGTCAGTTCAAGTAAACCATTCATTCAAGATATCTATCCTCCATTTTGACCATCCCTAAGTCAGTCCTTGCCAATATATTTCTTCAAAACTTGATCTATGATTTCATGTTGTGGGCTTGCCTACGACAGATCACTTTCTATCGAATTCAGCTCTTTATCTAGAAAGATGATCTAGAAATTGACAGTACCTTGAAATCTGCATGCCCTAATGGCAGGTTTCTTGACTTTGATGATAGGTTGCATCATTGACCTTCGATCAAAGGATTCTATGACATGTTTGACATTAGCTCATTTATTCACATTTCATGTATTGTACTGAGTACTTTGAGAGCCATTGACAAAACTGGTGGTTTCTCTCACACTTGTTAATAGTTCACATCATTGACTGGTAATCAAATGGTTTCTACCATGTTCGACTTCGACACATTCATTCAAATGGATAGAATCATACTAGTTCAGGAAGCAGAAATGAAGACCCTACATCTAGTTTCTACCATCCAGGCTGTGAGGAATTTTGTTATTCATTATACAATGGACTATTCATAAACAAATGGCTATGCCCACACTGTGTCTACACATGTCTATACTCTTGATGTATTACAAAATCATTCTTGTATCAGAACAATTTAGTCAGTTTTCTAGTCAGTTTTGATCTGAGTATGGGAATGCCTACCTCAGCGATGATATGTTCAAATATATATATTTTTCATTGAATGTTTTTACAGGTTCTGACTGGCGTGTCCATAGGATGATCTTTGAAATGATAAAGTACTTCACTCTTCATAGATGACAAACTCTATCTTCATCTATTACAGACTTCACACTTTAGGGGGCAATCTGTTGCACTAAAATGTGTCACCTTGACATTCTACAATCTGTGTGAGTCCATTACCACTCATACTTTCCTCCTTTGCAAGTCCTAAGCCTCAATTCCGCATATCAAGCCTTGAAAATAAGAGAAATCCCTCAAAAGTCTCTAAAACTCTGGTTCCACACTCTCTTTGCATTACCTGTGGTCCCGCACCTAATGGTCATGGCTCCTGTGCACGTGAACGCTCTATCTCTGTGTTATGGGTGCAAACCCCTGTAAAAATTAAAAAGGCACGAGTATATTCTAAAACTCACTTTCAGTCATTTCTAAAATCTTTTGGAAGGAATCTTGAGGTGGCAAGTTTTCTCTCTTAAGGTTCATGCATCCCATACCGTAAGGAGCTAACCCCTTGATGTGAGGAGCTTATCCCTTTGAAGGAGGACTCTATCCCTTCATAGGTGGACCTGTAACCTCCTCCTCCTCCTCTGCACTATAAAATGAAGCATTGGGATGGTTACTGGGGAAGTTAGAAGCTGAAAATTTTTGAGGTGAAATGTTGTTGGAACTTAGTCTTCTTAATTGCGTTTTTATAAGGAGAGATTATATACCTCTAAGATCTCATTTGGAGGAGTGAAAGGCTTGTCAAAGTAAAGGAAATTCCTATTTCGGACCCCAGGAAGAGCTTGTTCAACATGAAGGCTAAAAAGGTTGTAAGGTTCTTCTACTTCAAAGTTAATACAAATAAGTTTGTTTTTCTCAATAAGCTATTGATTTATGGTTTATTTTATCGACTCCTTGATCACCATAATAGACATGATTTATGATATTTGCTATGCAGGTGCTATTTAATGTTTGCTTGTTTGTGATTGCAGGTTCTCAAAGGTAACTTTTTCAAAGGATTGAAAGATGGCTACTATAAGCAAGTGTTGGATCTAAGGTAGGGTATTAAAACCTCTATAGTATTTTTTTATAAATCACATATGTCTAGAGAAAGATAGATTTGGTTGTCTGTTTGTTGCTAGACTATCTTCTGATACTAGGGAGATTGGTCTTGTCCACAAGATCAAGTTATCCGGCCAACACAACTTCACCATCTTTGGATTTTCTGTTGTTTCGATATTTACATCTTCAACACCCTTCTTGGTCAGCACTAAGCTTGGCTTGCGGGCTACATCATCTTGATCAAATAATTCCTCTAAATGTATAAGGCCTTTAGGGATGACATTGTCCTTCAATTGTAAGACTTCCATCTGATTTACCTTTATTTCGGGTTCACCATCATCTTGCTCACCATCTATAGAAGTGT
This sequence comes from Pinus taeda, assembly GCA_000404065.3. Lineage (NCBI taxonomy): Eukaryota > Viridiplantae > Streptophyta > Pinopsida > Pinales > Pinaceae > Pinus > Pinus taeda. Next base: position 76,393 of record APFE030840476.1, on the reverse strand, counting down.
CTTTATATTTGCCTTCATTTTGCAGAAAATATTCAATCTCTTTGTCATCCTAAAACACCCGCCAATATCTTAGATTATTAGGGATAGTTGGGCGATGCTTCACATGAATTTCAAACTTATTGTTTGAATTCATTGGGATCTTCAAGTTACTTGCTGCTGTAGCAAGGGAATCTGCAATAACATTTTGTGTATGAGGGACACATGTCAAAGTATGATTTGGAAATAAATTTAAAATATCTAGCACCGCATTATGATAAGCCCCCATTCGAGGATGTTTGGCTTGGTATTCACCCTTGAATTGTTTGATTACTAATTTGGAGTCGCCATTAATTGAAATTCTCTTTGCATTCAACTTCTTGAGGATTTTCAAGCCTGCAATCATTGCCTCATATTCGGCTTCATTATTGGAACAATCAAAAGCCAATTTATATGAACAAACTCTTACATTAATCGGGACTTTATTTGGTACGAAAATAAGGCTGTGTATCCAAATACCAATTCTTGCACCATCCTTACCTACTGCTCCATCAAATCCATACTCCACAAACCGGCCTCTTCCTCCAAGTGCTGGAATTCTACCTGCTCTTCGACCTTTGGCTGTTGTCCATCAATTTTCTATTGTTGGCGGAATGTTGACTGTTCAGTGGTACTTTCAAGCATTTTTATCTCTTGATCAAGTACTGCTTTGAAGTTTTCTGTTATCTTTGGAATATCTTTGACTTCAACTAGTTGACTATTTACATCATTAAAACCACTGTCAGAATAAAGAACAAAAGATTCTAAATTTGTATGTACATAATTAATCAGATGATTCAAAGGATTTTCCTTGCTCATGATCATATATTTCATCTTTTTCTCCCTATATAATTTTCTCAACTAACCAAACATGGGAATAGTGGCATAGGAGAAATCTAACTGCAATGTCCCTTTGAGTTTTGCACCCCACAACCTAGATAAAAGAATGCCAAATCTAGGGGGAATGTCAGCCACAACTACATCCATGAGAACATTCTTTTTTGGAATCTGATCTAAAGTCACAAAAAATCCTTAATGAGACCAATACATCTGACCCTACTGGAATCAAAGGAATAAAGATCATGATACTCGCGAGTGATGTCTAAACCCAATTTTTCCATAATTGCCTTTGGCATCAGGTTGTGAGATGCTCCTGAATCAAACATGGCGTTGTGCAAGACAAAATCATGCAATAGGCTGATGTAAAAAGGGGTTGCATCACTATCCTTAGATTGGCCTTCTAATGCTGGACCAAAGATAAGCTCGGGTTGATCATCTTCCACATTAACCATATCAGAGAGGGGATCTACATTCAAAATCTTTAACACTTGACTTTTATAACTTCTATTCTTCATTAATTCAGTCAAAGGTATCGACACTTTTAACTTAGAAATCTCATTCTCTAAGCTAAATGTTGTACTTTTCTCTACCTCTATGACCAGAGCATCCTTCTTTTCAGACTTCTCATTTGTTGCACTTGGATGATTTGACTTCTCATTCACTGATTGTACTTTGCTGGAAGTAGGATCTGCTGGCTCCTTTCATTTTTTCTAAACATTTGGAGAATCATGCTTTGGTGGTGCTGCTTCATTCCGATTTTGAATTGGATTAATTGGTACATCCCTGCTTCTGAGTGAATACTGTCTTTGTTGTGTTGCTAATGCATTCATATATCCCCTCTGATATTCATCTGATTCTTCTTCTAGGACTATTTCGATTGTTAGTATAAAATCTTCATCTTTCTGTACAGCCAGGCTTTCTAAATACTCATCCTCTGTGATATAAATTGGTAAACCATCTGGTGTAAAAAAGTGATTCTCCTCTCCTATTGGATTCTCATCATCATCAAATTCTGGGCCATGCACATAATTCTGTTGTAATGGTCATTTTACTTGCTACTGTGCTGATTGATCTTGCACTCTTTGCTCTCGTTGTTTAATCCTGAACTAGGGCTACTACTGACCACGGAAATTTGGATTTCTGATCTGTGTCTCAGGCTTATCTACAATGGTTAATCTATCAAACGTCTTCTCAATTTTATGAAGCAAATGATCTGAGGAAGAAGATTCTTCCTTTATGGTCACCTTCTTCTCGGTCTTTGTCCTAGCTCTCTTAGCTAGCAGATTTGCCTCGAAACTCACTACAATTTTCTGCATATCCTCCAATGTATGAGGGACTCTTTCTCTCAATTGATATGCCAGGTGGGGATCAAAACCATCAGGAAATTTTATCAAAGCCAGCCCCATTGGTGGCTTGATATCAAATAGAATAGCATTATAAAAAATATTGAATCTTACACAATAATCCTGGACACTTTCACCAACATTCCTCTTTATTTTTTCATACTCAGAAAGAATTTGGAGTGGATTTTTCTTTACCTCCCAATGATCCAAAAATTGTCTATGAAGAACCGCCAATTTATTGATAGTTCCTGCGGGCAGTGCTTTGAACCACTTTTGCACTTCGCCTCCAAAATTTTGCACAAATAATCTCATAGTCACATTCTCTGCATCTATCTCATGAAGATCAAGGAAATCACTCATCCTATCAACATGTTGTTGCGCTATGATACCTTGGGTAGCATCAAGCAATGGAATTTTACTTTGATAATTAGTAGGCATAGCATTCAAGTTCTATGGCAAAACAAGAGGTGCATATCTGGCAGCCATTGCTCGAGGTGGATTGGAAACTGGCCTTGGGGATGTAGGAGGAGTTGGAATAACAATAGTAGTCGATGTGATGGGTGTATGAGGTGTCGAAGGAGGTGAAGAAATGATAGATGTTTGAGCTGTTGAAGGGGTTGATGGGAGAGAAGAGACAACTGATCTCTGATCAGATACGGTGGGTTGCACGGGAAGAGTGGGGACAAAACGAGGTTCAATAGGAATTTCTGAACTAGACAAAATAGTATATAAACCCAGAGTAGTAGATGCAGATTCTAAGAACTCGGGAATATTGGTAGCCACAATAGAAGTTTGAAGATTCAAAATATAAGCATCAATTGATCTATTTTCCCTTTCAGTTTCAAGATATTGGACAAATTCCGGATTTAGAACGGTATTACCAATTGCACTTTCAGATTTAGTTTCAAACAAAGATAGATCAAAATGTTCATCAAATGGGAGATATTCAATATATTCAAATACAACTGGGCATGAATGAGATCTAAAAACTAGTATCACAGAACTTTTTTGCCGAAGAATTCCTAGAATGAGATTTGGGTTTTCATACACGGGAGGAGGATCAGGATTAGGATTGGCCCTAGTGTATCGTTTGGAAGCCAGTGTGTTGAATTGTTCCCAAAAATCAAATTGACATTACAATCTTGTCAGCCTAGCAAATTCTAAACCTATCATCCAAAAGTTTAGAATTGTTTAATGTACTGGGTTAATAGTTTTTAGTTCTTCTCTAGTATGGGAGCCACTATGTTATAGCCTAAATCTACCTCAGGTTAAGAAAGGCAAGTCTAGGGTAACATCAAACCACACTTAACTTGGTAGCTAGCCCTACCAGGTCAAGAGAGGGCTCTCTCCTTGTCAATATCAAAGAAAATATGGCTAGTAAGGCTTGAGATGACTGATATGAATACTAATTTTAGGCTAGGTATATTCTCAGAGGAATTTGATTGATTTTAAATGGTTGGTTGCTGGATCAGATGAGGAAGGCAGGTTTGGGTCTGCGAAATCAACTCAGATTTGCAGAGATTTCTGTGGGGTGAGGTAGGCAAGTGTTTTAGCACTTTGAAATGAATGTGATGATGAGTCTAAAGACTGGTTAAGAGTTGGAGAGGGCATACAAGTTTCATGAGTCCTCTTCAAATAGCAGAAAACATTTAAAACTAAATAAAACCCCAAGGCAGAGCACTAACCATCAATGGATTCCACCATTTAATCTTGATTCATTTAGTTATGCAGAAAAAGAGAGATGATGGCACATATACACATAAGATAAATTGAAAAACGGAGGAGAAAACAATGCTAATTCACATTACCACAAGAATCCCACAAAATGCTGCAAAACCCTGGTTCATTTCGTTGCCAAACTGCAGAAGTGATTTACAAAGTAGCTCAATGCATCCACAAAAGTCCAAACTTGACAAATGACTAAGAAAGCACAAGATATAGGCATCAAACCACCTATGCTAGCCATCAAGGGTCGAATCCATGAGTCAAGGAGATATTTCAACAAGATCTAAACTAGGAACTGAAAAATAGGCAGTGGAACAGCTTGCCTCTAAAACTATGGAAACTGATTCATTCATCCTCAAACCAACTCTAACTGTTGTATCTACCTCCTCAGGTGATTTGTCATCATATTTACAACATATTGCATCAAGTTACATCATATTACATCATTAATTGACCAAGTGAGAAGAAAAAGTCAAACTGACTGCAAACTGGGCGAAATTCTAAACAAACAGGCAAAACTGGCAAATTTTTCTCCTATGCGCTACGCCACTGATCCTATGCATAACACTTTTTCTAAGACAGTTTTGGAAGGCTTTCTGAAGTCCAAATTAGGTGTAGAATAGCTCATTGGAAAGCTCGGTGAGTCTACTTTTTGGGACAACTTGAATTTTTTGATTTGGAGTCCATTTGCCCCTCCAAAAAAGAGATCTCCCAAGACTGCTTCCTGTGTGGCAAAAGAGTGGCAAAGAGGGCACTTTTTGGGTGTTTTTGGCTCTTTTGAAGGTCCAGAACTTGTTCAAATTTCTTAGCCATTTCTAAGCATGCATAATGTTTCATGCTGATTCCAAAAATGTAAACTTTTTTGCAAATGGAGGCCCCCATCAAAAGCGTAGCGCTAATGTAAACTTTTTTGCAAATGGAGGCCCCCATCAAAAGCGTAGCGCTAGTGGCGCTACGCACCTGCTGAAAAAACCTGTTTTTGCATTAAAAATTTCAAAAATGAAAAAATTTGCTCCAAATTCCTTGAAATTTGGCATGAGAGATACTTTTTAGGTGCTTTGCTGGGCCAATGATGCTTCAGCCAAGATCCTGAGCTTATCTTGCTCCTTTTTGCTTCTCAAATTCTCTTTAGCTTAGCCTTTAACTTCTTCACCCTTGTTTCACAAATTTTATTCCGGGTTAAGTAGTGATAGGCCATATGGCGCAACATTTTCTTTTCCTTGTTAGCTTTCTCAAGCAATTTATGCAGGTGAATGTTTGTCCTCTCTAACCATGATTCTCGGTTAGCATCAATTTCTTGCTCAAGGGGTGTCATTTTGATTTTTCTTCTTTTTGCCACTTGTCAGTTGTCTCTAATTGGTTGCAGCTCCATAATAGCTTGTTTTTCCTCTAGTTGCTTGTTCTCTTTCTCAAGGAAGTTCATGATCCATTTGGTCCTCTCAAGGTCAAGTGACAAGGCTTGGATTTCAGCCTCTTTTTCTTTGATGATCATATCTTTGAGTCTTGAGCTTTGAGGGCCCAAATCAATGTCATCCTCCTCAACCAAGACAAAATCTCTGTCTTTCCCTTCAGTAGGGCCTTCATCATGCACCTATTGCTTTCCTTTTTCTTTTTCCTATACCTGTTAAGCTGAAGAAGAAGGCAAAGCCCCTTTCACCCCTGGTGAAGATAGCATTTGCCTATGATTCGGTGAAGAAAACAAGACCCCTTCCACCCCTGGTGAAGATAGTACTCATTTGGCAGCAGAAAAAAGTCCCTTGGTGCCTTTTTCATAAGTGACAAACATTGGCACAACTGTAGTTCCAGTATCATAAATATTTGGCTACCTTGAAGACCCTCCTTCCTCTTGAAGCACCAATGGAATCACCTCAGGGCCTTTGAAAATCTCATGTGCAATGAAGGTATCCCATGGTGTGTTCAGCAAGCTTAGTTGATGCAAAAAAAAAAAATTGATAAGTGAGAAGTGGTAAATGTTGTTGAACTGCTGAGGAAAAGGTTTCCTTTGCACATATAGGGCCATCTTCTCAATATTCCTGCAGATAAAGTATGGGAGGTTCATCATCCTCACTCTTGTGAAGTGCATCAACAATCTGACATGGTATGTATATAGACTGGAAAACCTCCCTTCACAGGTAAAATACTTGATGATGAGTTTCATGAGTGGAGCATAAATGCTTTGCAAGTATTTAAAAGGAAAAACCCTGCTGATTTGCCTCTGATAACCAGCCTTGATGTAAGGCTCATAATGCTCTCTACCCACATGCTACCCCTTATTCCACTGTTCACCCACATTAGGGATGCCTGTTGCTGCTGCAATGGTTTCAGGTATCAAGGTGAAAGAGACACCAGCTAGGTTCACCTGGCTATTGTGAAGATGAAGAACAAATAACCTAGCAAGCTCATGATGATATTGCACCCTCTTCACCATTTCACAAAACTAATAACAAGATTGATGTTTAAAATAGGTTACTGCAGGAGGGTAGGCAAGTAATTCCGTGAGAGTGGTGGGCTCCTCCCGGATATGTTTACCTCCTTTATATGGTTTCCTTGGCACATGAGCCTGTTGGGAAGAATCACTAATAGTTTTATCATCCCTCTCATATGATGAGTCTGTCTCCATACTTGTGAATTTAGAGTGAAAGCTGATGAGTATGAAGAGATTTTAAAAGTATGAGGGTGAGTACTGTATGTAGGAAATGGCTGTTATTTTTCTTTTTGGAAATGAGGGAATGACTGATATTATGAATGAGGGTTTTGATGGAGGAATGAATGTAATGGGGGAATAGGAAATGGGAACTAGGTTTTTGGGAATGTGTAGGGTTAGGGTTTGGTAATAGGGAGTGAGTGCCAATGATTTGAGAAAGGGAAAGGGAAAAGTGATTTAGAGAAATTAGTTTAAGGGAAAAGAGTGTAGTGAAATAACTCAAGGGAATAGAAACAATAGGAGACAATACTCTTTGCAAATTTTACAAGACAATTTAGAGACAGCTAGGGTTTAGTGTTTTTGACATGCAAATCACCACCATTGATGAAAAATTACTTGTTAGACAGGATGAGAAGCTTCACTTACTTGCTGAGAGGTCAATTTTGAAATTGGAGGGAGAGGAAAGTGATGAAAATCGACTTGAAGCTCAACAGGCAGGTGCGTAGCGCTACCTCCCAGGTGCGTAGTGCACTTTGTATGCATAGCTCCCTAACAAAACTCAGTGTAAAACCTGCGCCAGGTGCGTAGCACTAGGTAGGGGTGTAGCGCCAGAGCCCAGGTACGTAGCGCCGGTGAAATTTCCAGTTTTTTGCTCAGTTTCACCTCTTTCTCCCAAAAACACGATTTTTGCCTTTTAGCTCACTCACTTGCAAAAAATGAAAACTTTCAAACACATAGATCAGCTTTATATTCCCTTGGCTTTAATTTTTCACTTAGCAAACCCACTTTTCCAAAGTATTAGTCACTTTGCTTTAAAAACTTTGCTTTAAAAACTTTGTTTTTCATTTGAAATGTGACTCTTCTTGATCACTTGATGAACTAATGCATTGATGTTTTTGTTTCTTGTAGTGGCTAGAGTTGGCAAGGTGACCAAGGGTAGGAGCTGGAACTCATGGAAAATTTTAGGGGCTAATATTCGCCCAGTGGGCTAATTTTCCATTATTTTTCCACAAAAATATTCGCCAATTTCCATTTTTATAAAAGATGATTCGCCCCAAATTTTAGAATATAAAATTATTTTACCTTAAAAATCGCCAACGTTATATAGAGACTATATATAAAATTATTATAAATTTGAATAATTTTACAAATATATCAATAAACATTTTATAGTTTTCATATTAGGGATTAGTGAGATTCGCCAATGTTTTCATTTTATAGTTTTCATATTAGGGATGAGTGAGATTCGCCAGTGGAACTTATTACATATAGAAAACACTTAAAGTTACATAAGATTTGTACATGGAAATAAAAAACTTTGTTTTCACGTCAAAACAAAGTTTTGAGGTAAAAACCATTTATGAAGCATATCATCAGTAAATCTATAATTTTATAACTTATAAAACCTCCTCATGTGCTTGCTGACCTTTTATTGAGTTTTGGATGACCATGGTGGCAAACCCTAGACCTAGTGAAACCTAAAACCCTAAAACTAAATGGAATGAAACAAATTGACAGTAAATGACCTAAACATGTGAAAACAGGCCAGCAGGTAAATACTATGGGGGAAATTGATAATAAACCACTACCATCAGTTGATCCATGACCTAAAGGAATGCAGCTGATCGGATGGGACACCTAACATGCATGCAAAAAGAGAAATTTGATCACTGTTGGAGGGATGAAGATACCAAAACTAACACTTTGCATTGAACAGTTAAGGTAATTAAAGGGTTAAAATTTATTATCGTCCTATAAAAAAAAAATCCTACACTGGTTAACTATAAATACTCCTTTTACAGTAGCTTCTGACTAAAGACATGATCTCTTTCTTATTCTAGGGCGCTATCTGATGTTTTGTACAAGAAGAAATATCTAAGGTAATTAATACTTCTTTGTTCCCAATTACTGTGCTTCATTCTTACAACAGCCAAAATTATGTATACATAACCTAACCACTAGAATTTTCCTTCTAGGTGTACAACATTCCTGTTGCGCAAATGGAGATACCTTCAATTTCAAGATTTATCCAACTTGCAACATGTTACTCCATTCTTGTTATGTCTTGTATTGGAGATCTGGCATAAGGGATTCGAGATTTAGATTTCACTAGGGTTTTGTTGTTCAACCGAGTGCCTTTGTGACTTTGAACTATTTACATTATTATTTATCAATTAGATTCCTTAAAAGTGGAATTATATTCATGACAAAATTTCTAAGTTCTACGCACAGAGGGCTCCCACCTAACTCTATATTAACATAGATATTTTTTTTTCTTTTGTTTTGGAAAAGGATTTTTTTTTTTCATTTTATATAGGCAGAAATACCACTTTATTTTAGCTAAAGTATCTTCCTTGTAAAACATAATATCTTCCTGTTTTGGTAGCGTTCACTTGTCTAGGCAGCCTGGCTCTGTGTAACTGATTGTTATATGTACAACTTGCAGTGTATAAATAGTTACATATTTAATTTGTGCCAAGATAGGTTCTTAGTTTTTTTTTTTTTTTAATGTCCTTAGCAGTTTCATAATATATATACATTTTTGGGCATTTATGGCTGTTATAAACTCGCGTTGAAATATGTCTTTTAATAATTTTATTAATAGAAAATTAATTTGAAAATTTAGGACAACATTCATTGACTTGTTACGGGTCTCAAGTTGTAAAGAAGGTCACAAAAATATTCCCGACTATTGATATCCACTACCTAGGATGAAAGATTAATCAAATACTTCATTCTAAAGACATGGATACATACATATGTAGGAACATATACTCTTCTAGTGACAAATTCTGCCTGTTCAATTTGGAACTAACATGTTCCTTATAATTATAGAGATTTTTCTAACATAAAATATTTTCGGTAATAATTCACATTATGTATGACCAATGATTACATGTTCATTCTACCAATTTCTTATAATTTATTTGCAGACAAATTCAAACAATTTATTACAAACAATCATTACATTAATTCATCATAGGAGCTAGTCTATATCATAACAATTACATAAAACAACTCAAGTTATGGAGATACATAATTAAATACTTATCTGCTTAGGTTCAGACTACCAAGGAAAATAAACATAGGATTAAGATCACACGTCATGACCATGAGAATGGTACCTTTACCAGTTCTCCCCCCATTCCAGCTTCCACTTCCAAAACAATTTTCAAATCAAGAAGCTTCACAGGTTCACCCAAGACCACCTGGTCCCAACCAGCTACAGCCTAGGGAATTTAACCTGAGAACTTAGGCTTCAGATGGAGTTTCATTGACCAACCAGATCAAGAACTCTTTACATTGGCAGCGTCCTGCTAGATGGTTTGGCCTCTTTTTCTCTCCCCTTTTAGACTCTCTTCCCCTTTCCCCAAAGCTCAGATGATTTATCTCTAGGAATGGGAGTATCTGTCTCTAATTTTATGGTAAGTGAAACTTTCACTCAGTGACGCTTCCTCATAATTTACTTGGCTTCCTTAACCAACTTATTAATTTTTAAAATAAATTTAAACATAAAAATTTCTCACTATGCCTTCCACATAGTCGATAGTATTCCAAGGTACTTGTAGTAAAAGTAAAGAAAATAATTACTTTTCATTGAGGGGTGTTACATTATCTTGGATATTTCATTTGTAATTCTTCTGTTACAGGATGAGGCTCTGGAGCATATTGTTGGCCTTTGCAGTGGTCATATTTCCAGGGAGTCTTTTAGTCGCAAAGGAGAAGGTGACCATGAATGAGATGGTGATGAACGCGAAAAGATATTTGTGAGAGGTGGGTGGTTACAACATCATTTCCATGTCTATGAAAATCTTGGTATATGAAATCTTGTTGCCCACACACTGCATGTTCTTCACCATCATCGATGATGCCCTTAATAATTTGTTTCTTCCATCATGGTTCATGATGGACCTCCTCTACTACCACACCTCCATCCACAAGCTTCTCTGGAAAATGTTGTCTACCATGCAACTTGGCTCTTGCATACCCATTTACTCCATAACAAGAACCTCGTGGTCACGAGCAACGTGAATGGGGTTGCGGCCATCCGCAAAGTGCCCGTCACTCATCTCGATCTCTAAACCCAAGGCACCTTCACCATGCATGACGTGGCCTGGCCATTCTTCAACCCAAATTCCTGTGAGATAAGTCTGCGGAGCCTAGGACTCCATGACGATAGGGTAATGTATTGTTTCTAAGCTACTCCACAAATGCATATGTAGAATGTTATGCACAACGAAAAATCTATGGAAATTGGTCGTGGTCCAATAAGAAAATATCTTTTTAAGAAAATAATGTCATCCAAAATCTACTATCGAAGCAACCAATATACAACAAAAGTAGGATTCTTCTAATTTTTCATCCTTTGGGTCCAATTCAACTTGATGTAGAGTAATAATACATTGTCTTGATTTACAACAATTATAGATAATTTCCTAAATTAGAAAATCATCAATAATAGGGAATAAAAATGAGAATAAGAATACAACATACATTTTGAATGCCACCATGTAAGACATAGGCAAAACAAATTATTAAATTCCCTTCATAAACCAACATAGAATGCCTAAAATGAGGAAAAGGTAATCTATATATGTTGTTTTCTCTTAGTAAATATTACCCATTCTAGAAAATCAATATTTCTTCACAATGGTTGTAAATATTTCATTGGTAAAATAAATGGTAAATTATATCTTAGTCAACTTTCATCATATCAATATTTCAATTATTATTTTAATTGTGCATTACCAACTTAACACAAACACGCTAAATAACCTACATCTAATACAACAATTATTATTTCAAATCAAAGTAAAACTTTTCCAATTCAACAATTCCAATTTAACAATCCTATCGGCCTCTATTTTCACCTTTTTGGGAAATTTCTAGTATATATATTTGATTACGTTTGGAATTGCATTGCCTTTGTTTTTAGGTGTATCTTTTTTGTAATGTTCGCAGTTCAAGCTCGAGTAGCTATGTATTCATTTCTAAATTGATAAATATCAAAGTAATATGTTTGCATTTGAAATGAGTAATATCATCAAATTATCTTCAAATAATGGAGTTTTAATTTGTATTGTATATTATTAAAGTCCCAGAGATAATGGAGTTTCGATATGTATGGTATATTATTAAAGTCCAAAGTCAATTGGGATTTTCTTAGATATATAAACTTTAATTTATACCATAGGAAATCAAGTTTTTTTATGTTGATAGGTATTTTCCTATTGAAAGTGGGCATATTAATGATTTTCTTAATTACAAATTCCAATATTAAGATTGAGAATAAAATATTTGGTATATTCCTCGTCATCTCTAAATCAACTAATAGATTTCTCAACAATTACTTCCTTGCTTGTCTAAATCCAATGTTTAAACCAAATCTATTTAAGTTTACGAAACATGATTAAAAATTCATTGTATGAGTTGTTTATCACCACATACGATGATCAGGGAAAATGAAATTAATAAAATAAAAAATTATGAAGCATACATTGGATGTATCATTTCCTTACATTAAAAAAGTTTCTACTGAAATAAGGCAACTTGGATAAAACAAGAAGAAATGAAAAACCTGCTTAACCTATTTGGAGGTGCAGTCAATTGGATGAGTAAGAAATAATATATAGTGGCACTATCAACTACAGAAGCAGAATACATGGCAGCCACTCATGCAAGCAAGGAAGAAGTTTGGTTGCAGAGATTGTGTTCAAGTATGGGGTTAGTATAGGGAGCTATAAGGATAGACTGTGACAGCCAAAGTGCAATTTTCTTGGCAAAGAACCCTGCTTATCATTCAAAGACAAAGCACATTGATGTTCAGTATCACTTTGTGAGGGATATGATAGAAGACAAAAAGGTGTTGTTGGTAAAGGGGGACACTTTGAAGAATACTCTAGATGCATTGACAAAATCTGTTAGCCCTGAGAAGTTCTCTTGGTGTAGAGAAACAATGGGTGTTTCAGGGCTAGAAAAGTGACTAAGCTCTCCTGTGGCCCCCTTGTGGAGAGAAAACAACAAGTGGGAGATTGTTGGGTTGTGTTATATTCTTTCCACATAGTTAACAAGGGGTTTGAGGGGTAAAAATTTTGGTTTTGGACCCTATGTTAGGTTGGGCGGACCCACCTATGGTTTTGTGCATGATTTTTGCACATGTTTTTTGGACGCGATGGTTTTCGGTCCGTGGTATTGGATGCTTCGGCATGTATAAATATGTATTGTAACA
>APFE030840476.1:0-63577 GCA_000404065.3 Pinus taeda | reverse complement strand
AAGACAAAAAGGTGTTGCTGGTAAAGGTGGACACTTTGAAGAATACTATAGATGCATTGACAAAATCTGTGAGCTCTGAGAAGTTCTCCTGGTGTAGAGAAACAATGGGCGTTTCGGGGCTGGAAAAATGACTAAGCTCTCTTGTGGCCCCTTGTGGAAAGAAAACAATAAGTGGGAGAATGTTGGGTTGTGTTACATTCTTTCCACGTAGTTAACAGGGGGTTTGAGGGGTACCCGTAACCCCACTTTATGGGGTCAGGGGCAGCACCCCCGAAAATTTTGATTTTGGACCCTATGTTAGGTTGGGCGGACCCACCTATGGTTTTGTGCATGATTTTTGCACATGTTTTTTGGACGTGATGGTTTTTTGGTCCATGGTATTGGACATGATGGTTTTCGGTCCATGGTATTGGATGTGATGGTTTTCGGTCCATGGTATTGGATGCTTCGGCATGTATACATATGTATTATAACATTGAAAGGAAAATAATGAAAAATCAAGCTGGTAGTCTGGGTTTTGGGATCCAAGAGAAAATCTCTGTGTATATGTGTTTTATGTGTTATGATCTCGCATTGTTTATTTTTTGTGTTTTAGAATTTGTATGCAAGTAATTTCTGCATGAGGTTTAAACCTACAAAACCATTTTTCTTCATCTTGTGAAACATGGCACCTTCACTTGTGCTGCCTACACTTATGACTTCATTCATTCTTTGTAAAAATTGGTTCTTGCACTTATAAAACACTTTATTGTTGGAATTTTCGTCCACTCGTGGAACAAAATAATCCCATTCAACTCCCTCAATTCAATAATTTAAATCGAATCACTTTGTGTAAAATGAATGGGAGCCTATGGGAGCTGGTTGACAATAGAGGATTGTCTGTGGTATTAGAGTGGGGTATCATATTTCATGATAAGTTCAAGCCTAACATTCATGCATCTCTCTTCTTCTTCAGATTTTTGTAGCAAGTGTGAAGTTTCTAGTCAAGGTCAAATATTACCCTACTCTTTTGTTGGCATATTTAGGGTGAATATGCTTGAGACATGTAGGCTTAGTTAGCCTGTATGATGAGACGATGTGTAATTGCATTTTTTTTTCAACAAGATTTTTGGTTTCTTTGATATTAGTCATGGAACCACAAGCCTTAATAAGGAATGCTTGGACCCTTACCAATATTAAACCCTTACCACCACACAACATGAAAGAACAAATGGACATAAGTTATGAGTGAGAAATTTAGGTATCCAATATGATGGTATCGTCTCTGCAATTCTATAAGTATGAAAAAAAATTGAGGTTCTAAGAGAAACTTATAGTAACATTCCCAAACTTGTTTGGTTTTTACATTTTCTCATGAACATACATATACAACATGTTGCATCTCCAAAATTTAAAATATGATGATGAAATTTCTATTGAAGGTACTTTAATATTTTATTTCAAATCCCTATAAATTTCATAGTATAAAATCTCTCTAAGAAAGGTTATAACAAAAATACCAATATGTATTATCTAAAATAGATTTTTGAACTAGTTACCAACCCTACCCTCCACAGGTGGTATATTTGAAAGTATAATTAATATGTGCTTAAAACTTCACAACATGTATCTTGATATATCTCCTTAGTTTCACAAAAATTTGATATTTGAAGTTTTTCAAGAAAACAATTGTAGTAAAATTACCAAGATGATGCATTGGAAAGTGATTTCAAGGTAACTTTACACCTACAAGAATATCAATCTTCACTGGTATACTATCCTGCATATTAAACCTCTGTAGTATTGTCTCAACATATTTCCTCTGGTTTAACCAGAGCTTCCGCTTTGCATGATCTCGTTTAATTTCCATGCCCAAAATATAGTTTGCAGCACCAAGATATTTCATGTCGAATTTGGAGGACAATTGGGCCTTCAAATCCTAGATAATTTCTTGGTCTTTCCAAACAACAACATATCATTCACATACAAGACCACCTAAATAAGATGGTCACCCATTAATTTAAAATACTCATAGTGATATGCTTTTCTTTTGGTAAGGCCAAGTCCCCATATAAATGTATCAAAATTTTGATACCACATCCTTGATGATTGTTTTAACCCATACAAAGACTTTTTTAACTTGCATACCAGTTTTTTCTTAGCCTTCACTGAAAAGCCTTAATGTTGCTTCATGTAGATCTCTTCTTCTAGATCCCCATGAAGAAATGTTTTCTTCACATCCATCTTTTGTACCTCAAAATCAAAAGCAACAACAACATATCAAAGTAATCTAATAGAAGCTACCTTAGCAATGAGAGAAAAAATATCACAAAAATCAATTCCGGACGCCTCGAAATAAATTTTTTCTACCAACTGATCTTTGTATTTCTTCACCTTGCTTTTTGCATTCATCTTATTCTTAAACACCAATTTTCTACCAATGGGTTTCCTTCCAGCCGACAACTCCACCAAATCCAAAGCCTAATTTTTGTGCTAAGATGCCATTTCATCAACCATGGCTTCTTTCCAGAGTTTTCCACCCTCTGAATCTACTGCCTCCCTCACAATTATGGGATCATAATCAATATTAGATAAAGCAAAATTCAAACAAAAATAAGATGGAATTCTTTCTCGAACTCATCTTCTCATAGATGGAGCTTTTGTCTCTTCATCTTCTAATTCCTCTTCTACTGCAGATTCTGATTCTTCCTCCTTTAGCTCAAACTCTATCTTCTCAGGTTCCTTCGGTAGGAATTCATATTTAATAACATATTTCACCTCTCTAAACACCACATCTTGGTTGTACACAACCTTCCTTGTTTTTGGTTTCCAAATCTTATAACCTTTTAAACCATCCTTATACCTAATAAAGATGCACCTTTCAAATTTACTATCCAACTTTGTTCTTTTCTCCTTTGGAACATGTACATATGCATCACATCCAAATACCCTCAGATGTGAAAGATAAGGTTTCTTACCAGTCCATATCTCTTGTGGATCCTTATCCTCCAACTCTAATGAAGGTGACCTATTGACCAGGTAACATGCAGTCTCCACCGCCTCTGCCCAGAATTCATGTCCTAACCCAACACCACTAAGCATGATTCTTTCCTTCTCCATCAACGTCCTATGCATTCTTTCTGATATATGGAGTAGTATTTTGTCATGCTATACCACACTTACAAAAATCGTCAAATTCCTTCTAGAAAAACTCTCCACCATTATCTTTCCTCAACACCTTTATCTTCTTCTCTGTCTCGTTTCCACCAGAGCCTTATATTCTTAAAACCTGTCATCTACAAATGATACATAGTAGAGAGACTTACCCAGTGATGGAATCGACATAGGTCCAAACACATCAATGTGCATAAGCTCTAATATTCATTTCTCCATCTTACCAGCGGAGGGGAAACTCACTTGATTCTGCTTCCCATATACACAATTTTCACAGAAATAAAAATCCAGAGAGAAAGTAGACATACCTTCTACCATACCATTACCATGAAGTATTTGAAGGCCCTTCTCTCCAATATGTCCAAACCTTTGATGCCATAGCATGGTCTTTTCTCCAGAGACCACTAGATTTTCATCTCCACTTTCAGGAACCACAAAACTGTTTCACCCATCAATAACAGTGCTACGCTAAAGCTTGTACATAGATAGAATATGAAATCCCCGCATCAATTCCAGTGCTTCCCGAACCATCTTGCAGGTATCTTTATCGAACACTTCTTTTACACCTGCATCATCCAACTTGCTTACAAAAATCAGATTTCTAGCTAATGCAAGGATATGGACAACACTATGAAGTGTTCTAATCCTTCCACCTTGCGCCTTCAACTTGAATTTTCCATGAGCAACGATTCTAGCCTTTTTGTCATCCCCTAAGAAGACATCACCACCATCACATTTCTCATACTTGTAGAACCACTCTCTATGTGGAGTGAAGTGAAAGGATGCACCTAAGTCAATCAACCGTGCCTCATGATCTACATGTGTGCTTGAAGAAGAAGCCAAGTACACATCCCCACCTTCATCTGAGGTGGTTTTCGTCTTTGTAGAAGGAGCATCCTCAAATCCCTTTGCCTTCTCAAGAGTTTTATATTTATAGTCACTTTTGAAGTGCCCTTCCTTTCCTCATTTGTAGGACAACTTTACAGGTTTTCCCAAAGATTTAGATCTCCCTCTAGATTTAGATCTCTCACTCAAGGAATTATTTTTCTTTCTATTTTGGGAGTGTCCTCATATAGAAAAGGCATCACCATTCTTCCCCTCCATATTTTTCCGTCTCATCTCCTTCGATAGTAAGGATGAGGTTATTTCATCAAACTGCAAGGCAGTTGCATTTCTACCTATTGCAATAACCCGAATATCCCACGAATCTAGTAGAGAAAACAAAAAAATGATGCAATCATCTTCATATGAAATTTTAATATCAACATATAATAAATTGCTTACCATAGTAT
The DNA here is from genome assembly GCA_000404065.3 of Pinus taeda. NCBI lineage: Eukaryota > Viridiplantae > Streptophyta > Pinopsida > Pinales > Pinaceae > Pinus > Pinus taeda. Next base: position 59,132 of record APFE030840476.1, on the reverse strand, counting down.
TAAAGGCATTTAGATTCTTTGTCATCGAGTCTCCATCTTTCATCCTCATGTTATACAAATTTCTTTGCAGGAAAGTTTTATTCATGAGAGACTTAGATTGGTACAGAGTCCCTAACTTGTCCCACAAAGCCTTCGCCAAAGCTTCCCCTAACACATTTACCAATATTGAATCTGAGACACACAATTATAATTTTCTCTTTGGCTTCCGATCCAACTTCACTCAGTCTTCAGCTGACATTGTTGTTGGTTTAGTACTCAGATCTACCATGATCCATTGATCTTTATCCACCAACAGATCCTTCATCTTGAGTTTCCACAACTGAAAACTCTGACCATTAAATTTCACGATCTCTATCTTTCCACTCCTCACCATATTCTTTCACCACAAGAATCGTTCCTGCAGATGTTCCATTGACCAAGATCTACCACAGGCCCCAATAAAACACCTTAGTAGCAAAGGTGTCCCATTGAAGCCAAAACAAATATGATACCAAATGTAGGTTTTAACCCAGTACATAAATTACCTGCATACAAATTCTAAAAATAGAAAAATAAAAAATGGCTAGAGCATAAAACATAAAGACAATATACATAGAAATTTTCCCTTGGATCCCAAAACTAGGACTACCATATTGATTTTTCATTATATTCATTTAAATGTTACAATACATATATATACATGGTGAAGCATCCATAAACCCCAATCCATTAACCTTGGATTAGAACATAACCGTAGTTCCCTTGACTGGATCTACAAAATAACATGGACAGAAAACCATCATACCCAAAACCATGAGCAAAATCCATGCACAAAACCATACGTAGGTCTACCCACCTAATATACGATCAAAAAAAAAAATTCTTGGGACGCTGCCCCGGACCCCATGCAGGAGGGCTACTACCCCATTATGACCCCCCTGTACGTGGGGTAGTCATGGAAATAATATAACACACACCCAACATACCATACACTTCCCATCATTGATGAAACTATGCATAAAATGAGGGAAAAGTCCAATTCAAATTGAGAGAGAAAAGCCTCACCCACCGCTCATCCTAAGGACTTCTTCTTAGACTTATTGAGTGGACAAGTTGTAGCAAAATGGCCCATATCATGATAATGAAAGCACTTAATTTTCATCATGTCTTTCTTCTTACCTCCATGGAAATAATATAATTTGGAATGGGAGGATTTTCCTTTCCCCTTCTTTACCTTAATCGCTAAGGCACAATTCTCTTCATCATTAATATTTGATGAAGATCCATCCTTGGTGTTCCTGTTGATCTCCTCCTGCATCAAATCCGATCACAATCGTTCCTAATCTCACAACTTGTCCTGACCATTGACAAAGTATTGATAAGTATTTCAACTCTTTGGGAGTCCCATAAGAGCAAGACTCACCATATCATCCTTGACAACCGTGATTCCAACACTTCCAAGTTCATCACAACATTGAGTGAACTTGGTCAACTATTTTGGAATACTCTCACCTTTCTCCATTTTGATTTTTCAAATTTTTTTCTTCAGTTCCAATTTACTTTGGTCATTGTTGTTCTAGCGCAAGTCCTTCATTTATTTCCACATGGTATATGGAGTTTCCTTTTCATGGAGACTCGAGACAATGTGGTCTTAAACTCCCTCAAGGATTATCCACCTCACCTTCGCCACACACTTCTTCCATTCAACCAGATTCTATGCATTTGATGTTGTTGTCTTAGGAATGTCTTGATCAACGAATTCATTCAAGCCACTATCCTCTAGCACAACTTCCATTATGTCCCTCCAGGCTATATTATTTGAGTTGCCTTCAAAGGCATAGTCAAGCCACAAGTCGTAGGACGCCGTCTGCCAATCCTGAAGTATGTATTGCAAAATTTGAATTTCACCTGTAACCCAAAACTCAAAACTTTGAAATCTCCTCTAGTATATTGTCTTCAACTCCGATACCATGTAGAATTTCTTTTAGATTCACAAGCTCATGCAATTTACTAAAGCATAGGACAAGAATCTACTTCCACTTTTATCGAGCTAAAGCCAATAGATCGATGCAAAGAATATGAACAAGAATAAGACAAATCAATGACACATAACACAATCAATTTTCCTGGGGAAAGCCACTGCTCAAAATCCTGCCTATCTGCATTGCATTAATAAAAAATATGAGTGAATATACAAATCTTTTTCTCACTAGAACAATTATGCACAAGTATGATAAACTCTCTGCCTCACAAGCTCACTCTAAGCCAACACCTAGCCAATTTCCACTGCTTGCCAAGCCCCTATTTCCTTGTGTAATTCCTAGGATGAATAGCCTATATTTAAAGGGAATTCATGCTTCCAAAACTGCGCAATCCTAATTAGGTCTTTTTCCTGATTTCATGTGTGATATTTACAACTCAGTAAATCATAAAACTAATAGTACACTATCTCTGTACTCTGGTCTCAACTGGGTCTTTGTCATAATTGACATGCATGTGTTTTCGATGAGTAAATATTTAGTTATCTGAAGTAGCACCTGTGGATACGCTAGTGCACTAATTGACTGCTAATCCTCTACTACTTCAGCAAACAATTAGAACTATTTTAACTGACTTTAACTCGATAAACTGGGTTATCTAATTACAACTCAATCTAAACTCATACTACACCCCTAACATTTAGGGAGAACATTTACATGACTTCCAACTCAAAATTATTAAGCTAATTAAGTTAGCTAAATTTAATTAAATATTTACAAGTTGCTATGAGAGTAGAATTTGATTTTAGTTCATAGTTTAATTAAAGGAAAAATTAAACTGCCATTTCTTGTTGCCATTTCTCAACAGGTCCTTCTACTGAAAGGGAAGAGAAAAGTGGGCCCTTTAAAGAGAAGTAATAGTACTGATCTAGAAAAAAACACACGAGCATATACATATGAATGAATATTTGATCAACCAATTAAATAGTTCACAAGGAAGAAATGATTGTTAAAGAAAATACAACACACCTTCATCGAGATAAGTACTAAATACCCAAAATATTTCAATTTCCTTAGTACATATGAAAACAAAATACATTGCAAACATTCAAAGAATAGTCTTACAATATTCATGACATATGCATGAAACCATGTTCACTCAACGAGCTTCTGAATTAAGTAAAAGTTCAGAGATACATCAAGGTGATGAACACCACTTGCTCGAATAATAGAGCATTAGAGTAGTCATTCGCTCCTCCAAAACAATGATCTTCCTCTCCAATTCCTATTAGGAGGAGCCAAGGTGAAAATTTCCTTTGCATGAATAATGAGGGTGTATATATAACAAGTGGGGTGATCATTCACCTCCCTTCTGACTCTTGGACTACACTCATCACTATTCAAATCCTCTATGACCTTTTGACTTCCTACATGACTTTTCATATTACATGGATGACTCTTGTACTTCCACTTTAGATTACATTTCTCCCATACAGAAATTACGTAATCCACAATATGATGGGGTACATGATGACTTATGACATGACATGACATGACACTATTGACATGGAATTTGTGATGACATGGCAATTCCAAGTCACCCTTTATTGCTAGTTTCTTTGTATTCTTGAAATAAGGTGCATGTTCTTCTTCTTCCTCCTCCTTGTGACTTGAAGATAAGGAGTATTCAATGTGATAAATATCTTCCTTTTTTTTTTTTCTGTTGTAATATTTTGTTCCTTCATCTTCTTAATTGATGATCATCTGGTTTCTTCATCTCCATAAGTGTCTTCTATCTTGGTCCCCTTCTCTATCCCCTTCATCAGCATCCTGTCATAGCATGAGATAATACCTGTGACTGTAGTCCACTCATGAGAAGATGACATCAACCCGATAAAACCCTAATCTAATATGTTTCATGAAATCCCTTATTAGGGATGGAACTGGTACTTACTTGAGTGACTGACTTAGTGATTGCACAGTTCCGTAGGTCAAGGTCTAGGACCAAGGCTTGAGACAATGCAATGCATAGTTTTGGAGGCCTGGGTAGAGGGACTATGTAGTTGAGTAACTCAAGTGATCAAGTCGGAGGATTGAGGCTTAAGACTACGTAATGCGTAGAGAAGGCTAGCTAGAGGCTAGGATTGTGTAGTTCTAGATCCCAAGGCCTAGGACTGAGAAGTGGGACTATATAGTGCACAATTTGAGAGTTAGAGACTGTGCATTGTGTAGTGCCAAGTGGAAATATTTATTTTTGAGGACTAAGACTAAGTAGTGTGTAGATGACGCTGAGTAGCCCAGTCAAGGAGTTTTCCTAGTTCTAACTAAGTGTGGAATGAGTGAGATGAATTTGAACAAGGACAAGACTTGAGCATGATCACACACATAGATCACCTTATGAAACATCACACAACACTCATAACACATGAACAACATACGTTCCTCAATGAGACAACATTGCTACAACTCAATCCAAGTATGAAAATACTTAAAACTTTGGGAATGAGTGTGATCCATGTTTACATGATAAGAACAACTCATTAAGACAAATATTACCACTTGAAGAAAACCAAAGCTACTTTTATACTATGCATGATGCTTTCCATGCTAAAATATGAGATTTTCTATATGAAAAGAAAAGGTCAAATGAAACTTCCGATATGCGAATGATAGTGAAATCGACACAGGTCAGAGCAAAGATAAAATGAAATGACACTAAAAGTCAAAATTGAGAAAAATTGACAGTTGAAAACATGAAAATGACACTCGTGAAAGCAAAGGTGCACAACAATGCCAGTTTGAAAAATTCACCAAAATAGAAGTACAAACACATCCAAAAGTGAGAGACTATCAATGAAAGTGTGAATTGACTATCAACATGGTTTAAAAATTGCATGGGAACTATCTTGATGGATTGTGCTAGGCCAATTGAAGGTTGCGTGAAAGAATGTACTCATGAATTCGTTATAGAATGAGCATGTGTGAGCAAATGACACTTACAACCCAAGAAGGGATCTCAAAGAGTTAACATAATATCAATCGACCAAGAAAAGTGTACAGAATGACTGATAGAAAGATCCACAATAGGCTCCAAAATTCAAGTATAGGAAAAATTTTGGAGGGTGTTTATTGTAGTCACAACACCTTGTGACACAGTGGTGGAACTCCAACTTCTCTGCCTTAGTAAATTCTTTATGCAGGATGCGGTTCTTCAGGGAGTATTGATTCACCATTCAAATCACTGTAGCTTCCCCACTTACTCCATATGTAAACATAGATTGCTTCATTCCTTCTCAGTTCAACAAAAACCTATGACCAACGATATTCCAATGTTTCAACACAAGATTTAGATTTTTAGAGTATATTTTTTCATCTCTGGTATTTATTTGCTGCTAGTAGGCTTGGATAGTATGCTATCGGAGCCACTTTAGGAACACAAACATCACTTCGTGGCTAGTGAGCCTAGATAGTACCCAGACGAAATTTCTTACTTCACCTCCCTGTTGAGGAGACATTTCTCTTCTTTCAGCCTTTATTTATTTATTTTATATAGGACTATGCATCAAAACTTATTAATTTCATGGGCAGAAGAGGGATCCAAACTTATGAAGAGAAGAAGAGGTTGTTCCTTCATAGAAGCATATGTAATAGCTATGATATTCGTTTTCTCATTCAGATTTTCCCCTTGTCCTTCTCTACTTGATTCGATAAAACATTGAAAATAATGAAACAAAAATAATTGATCATAAACATGAGGTTTCTAGAATAGACACAGATATCATGGTTTGGCATAGATTTTTCCTCACGCAAGGATCATATTTTTTGTTAGAACATCATTGACTAAAGGACAACCAAGGCCGAGAAGAAGGACTGAAGGTTAGCCAAATGTTGCACTGCCACAAAGCGTTGTTCTATTTTTACACATTGTCTTTCGAACCAAAGGGAGCACCCTTCATGCAAAATATTATTAAACAAAACACGAAAGAAGAGACATGACACAACAAAAACCAAAATCAAAAGGATGAAGCAATTAAGTTGTAACCAAAAAGAGGATGCAAGATGAAAGTTAGAACACAAATGAAGACTACAAAAAGGGAGGGAAAATGCATATGCAAGGGAAACTAATATGCAGCTATATCTACTCCTAACCTAACTAGCTAGAAGGTCGGGGTCATGTATAATGAAATTTCCAATGTAGTCATTGTAGCTACTCCCATCTTGCATACACAAATCTGTGATCGATTAAAGATTATATAAAGTATTGTGCAATGGAAAAGATAATATCTTGAATAATTTTCACAACAAATAGAAGGTCTCACCTATTAGCAAAAGGAGGTGCCATAGTTACTACTTCTTTCCAACTTGTGATCTTACCTTTTCGATGAAAATTATAAGCAGACAAACCTTGAAAGCTTCTTTTCAATGAACCATCATCTCTTCCATAATTCTTATAAATCATGAGAAAAGACTGAAACTTGTAGTTAGAAAAATGGTTTGCTAAGTAAGATGCTTCCAAAAAAGCATAGATTGGATTGTGAAATTCGAAACAATTTTGAAAAGATAAATTTTCAATTACAGGCACAAGGTCAGGATGACAATCTTGTGAGGGAAAATGTATATGAGGACATGATGTAGCCATTAACGACTGTGGAACTTCCTCAACTACTTGACAAGTACACAGATACTGAGATGTTAAACCATAAAGATCAAAGGATGTAAAACAACTATCATTAGATGTACTGATGGGAAAATGGTCAGTTGAATGATAGTCATTGGATCCATAATCATGATCAGATGGGCTAATTAAAGCATCATATTCCCAGTTAGTAGTTAAAAAAGATAAATAAATTTGAACAGTTTCGCAAATTCTCTACATAATGTAATCATCTTCCTCACATGATGAATGTAAAAAACCGTTTTCGTGTAACTAGTTACAAGTTGTACAAGCATCGTAATCATTGAAATAATTGAAAAGGAATGCTAGTATAGCAAATATATGAAAATATTTAGCATGCAAAAGATGAAGAAGAGGAACTTGATTCAATGAATAACTCAAGCACTTACTAACACTCAAGAGGATTCATGGTGTCATAAACACATTCACAAGAGAGAATAGGAGTTGATTATTCACCATAACACCAAACAAATATCAATTATGCAAATAAAGGTAATATTTAAATTGACATACATTGCAATTTTGCACATTCACAAAAGGTATACTCTCCAAACTTGAATTTGACATGAGATATTTGCATGGGGATGAATTCACTGCAATAGTATGATCAGAAGCCCGATCTCAACAAATAAGAAAATTGTAAGGATAAATCCCAAAATCCATCAAGAACAGGTTTACATCCAATGAAACAATAAGAATGAGAGAGTTATGTGAGAAAATCCAAATATGACATGGTTTAGGAATTTTACCAAGATCACGAGAATCAAACATAACCGTAAATGAAAGTTGAAGTGTGTCAACTTCCTGGCAAGTTCCAGAACTTTGAAAAGATAGATGAAATTTTTTTATAAACTAAGTCATATCACAAATTGCATGTGGAAAGATATTATCGATTAAGTTAGAATATTCACCATTATCTAGATGGAAACCATCTACATCACTAGTTTGATCATATTTTTCAACTTCAACAAACAAATTACTCATGGAATAGTATTCCTATGATTGTGAGTTTGATGATGTATGAATCAGAAAAATCTTGTGATCACATTGATTCAAAGAGTTTTCCCCATACAAAACAAGATATGATAAGGGATGGAATGGGTACTCTATAGTTTCATCACTTTCTTCTTCATCATGGATATTCTCACTATCTTGTGTCATTTCAAGATTCAACTCATGAGATAAAAAACTTGAAGAGCATGGAGAGTCTCCATCGCAAGTTGATGCATTGTAAATAATAGAGCACAAGGGATAGGGAGGTGAAGAAGAACAAGTTCGAATAAGTAAATGTTCCTTTACTGAAACATATTTATGATCTAAATCTTTCGAAACAAAATCTTCTTGGGAAACTAAAAGATCAGTTGGTGTTCTTGGGTATTCATTATCATATTTATCAGTGAAGTCAACCCCATAAGAATTATTGTTTCCTGAGACTTGGGGTTGATAAGGTAAAATGATCATATTTGATTGACTACCAAGATTACCATATTCAATATCAGGAAAGAATGAGGAAAAACCATATTCACATGGAGGATTTTGAAAAAGAGGAAAGGTTGAAATAATATTCACCTTCCTTCTCCTCTACTTGTGAAACGTAACTACCTTGCATTTGTTCACTGCTTGGATTAGGAAGAGATTGATTAGGCAAATCGAGGGAGAAGGGATTTTGATAAAGAGATGGTAGAGGCTTAAAAGTATCTATATCATATTAAATATTTAAATTATGAGTAATAGTATCATCTTGAGGAATGGAGAAATTAGTATTCACCATAAGTTTCACGAACCATTCTAGGATTTCCTCCATCGGATTTGAATCATGAAAAGTGAAAGGAGGATGAGAATATGGATTAGGAATTTGATTTTCATATTTCCCAACTTTATTATAATGACTAGGAGGAACCCGCATCAGAACTAAAAAAGGATGAGGACAACGAAAAAAAGTAATAATGGGTTCCTCCTCTAAAATTGGAGGCATCTCATGATTTTCAAGGGTTGGCGGAGTAGAAACATTAAGGGGTTCAAATTCACCAAGAAAAGAGATATGAACCAAACACTCAAAATTTTTCTTGAATAAATCCCAATTCATATCTTCTTTAGGAAGCTAATAACATAAGTGAAGGAATCTATTAGAAATTTCATCAATTGATTCATCAGGTTCCATTCTAAGCTGATTGATTCCTTTATAAACATTTCGGTAATCATAACTATCAAAGGCTTGATGAAGTTCCTTGATGAAATGATAAAAAGAATGGATGGAAGAATATGGTAAGGTATGGGAACATCGATTAAAATGAACTTCAAGGGTGAGGAGAAAAGTTGCAAAAGACAAATCTTCATCATGAACTTCATAATACTCACAAAATTTAAGAAAATCAGAAATATGCTTAGCTATGGATGTTCCATCCTCACTTTAAACGTAAATTGAGACAAGTCATGAGGAGGCTCATCGGGGATTGAATGTTAACCAGGGGATAGGTTGGAAAAACACCTCGATATTATCATTTGAGGATGATCCATTTCATAAAAGAAGTTCAAAATATTCTCAACGAGGACAACTTGTCATCTAACCCTCCTTCTAGCATCATTTTGTTGACGGTGTTGCAAATATGTCAACTAAGGGGGTTCGCCCGATGTGAACTCCCAATTAGACCTCACACCATTTGGAGTAGGAGACCCATTTGGAGTATCAACCTCACTTCCATGTATCCTTGTAGATTTTCCTTGGCTACAAAGTTCAGCACAAGAGAGTAGTACACAAATATTTCCATAACGACAAGTGAGTATGCCTTGTGAAATGTTTACCTACACAAAAGTATCAAGGTCCTTCCATTGAAAATGAAGAGAATGGTGGGCCCTTTAAATATGAGTAATATTGCTCATATAGAAAAGTAACACAAGCATATGGATATGAATGAATCGTTGATCAATCAAAAAATTAATTCACAAGCAAGCAACAATTATTAAAGCAAATACAACACACATTAAAAAAGATAAGTACCAAATCCATCAAACTAGTTCAATTTCCTCAGTACATATAAAAACAACATACATCGCAAATATTCAAAGAATAGTCTTATAATCTTCATGATATATGCATGAAATTTTGCTAGCTGAACAAGCTTCTTAATTAAGTAAAATTTCCAAGATAGTGAACACCACTAGCCCCAATAATGGAGCATTAGAGAATTCGACCGGTCCTCCAAAAGACCTATATTCCTCTCATGATCCAAATTGCATCATTATATTGTTTTCATCCATATAGATTCATTTGGAGTGGAAAAAGTGGAGGAATCAGCTCACGGGACTGTTTTTACCGGCAAGACCCAATTTGGCGAAATGAGGTATGAAGCCTTCCGAGAGCATTTTGAGGCATCAAATGATGTTTTTTGGGGGGAAAATTTTTCCTCTTTAGTGCCACACATTTAAATGATATTCTAAACACATATACCTTTGTAATAGTGCAAGAAGCGTGTCAATTAGGGTCTGTATGCAAAAGTTGTGCCACTCATAAGTTGACCTTCCTATTTCTACACCTATAGTTTGGGAGGATGTCGTGTCAGCCCCAATTAGTCATGGAAAATGGGCTAGCCATGTGTTTATGATGTAAAATACTGTAGAAGAGTCTATTTTTTAACTCTAGTTAAGATTTGATCTTGTCAAACTTAACCAATAGTAGTATATCGGGTTGTGTTATAACAAGCCATTAGGAGGAAGAGTCATTTCTTTCTTTCAAGAGAATTTTGTTCCATAACTGAGAAAATATAGGCAGGAGAGATAGGAGGTAGAGAATGCAGAGAGGATTTGTGCACTGTAGTACCCCATGGGCCACAAACATTACTTCTTTGTATCTGTAGCCATATTTCCAGATAGAGAAAGAGAGCAAAGTGACCTCACCTTCGAATTAGGTATTTTCCAGAAATGGTTTTCCAGAGAGCATATCTTGTGTCTTATGTGTGTGTGAGATTATTTTTTCGTTCTCTTCTTTTCTGCTCGATTCACTTTTAGATGCATGCACTAATTAAATTAAAATCTACAGATCTAGGAATTAATTAAAAATGTAATAATGTAGAATCTGAGTTTTTTTAATATAATATTATCAGATCTGTTGTGATGAACTTTCTAGTGGAATATCCATGGAAGTTTACGGATCATTTTTTCTTAGAACAATTTTCTTTGGCTATTTTGTGGAGATTGCAAGGATCTATATCAGTAGGGCCGAAAATCATAAAACCCTAATCATGGGTGATGAATCTATAAATGAACCTTGTGATCCTACAGAAGTGAGGTTTTCATGGCTCGAACATCAAGTCACGAATATAAACCAAAATGCAAGCCTCCTAATAGTGAAATAAGAGATAATCTGGGGATATTTAGAGAATATGGGTGTTCAAATGTAGAGGATAAATTAGAAGGGGGGTTAGGAGATCAGGAAGATGCAGAGAACCAACGGAAGAAAGAACCCAAAAAAGATCAACCCAGTTCGAGTGTCGTGAATTAATGCTTGTTTAAAGTGGAAGAAAATGTTGATATCAAGCCATACCATGGCAAGATCGATGCTCTAAAGCTGAAACATTGGTTGTAGCAACTGGAAGTTTATTTTCAGTGTCCATCAAATCTAGGAAGGGCAAAAGATCTCATTCGCGCAATGGAAATTGGAAGGCCATAGACTGACTTGGTGGGAGATCCACACGAAAACCCTGAGGTTGGAGGGAGAACCTCTAGTGACAAAGTGGGAGGATTTTAAAACCCTCATTAATTCACAGTTTTATGCCATTGGGTATGTGGAGGATAAGTGGATGTGATGGAATTACTTCATGTAAAAGTCGAGCCAAAGCATGCAGGAGTACCCCACATAATTCAGAAATATGGTTATAGTGCTAGGTATCTCTCCAAACAACCAAAATGTACTCCTAAAGTATTTTAGGGGTCTACACCTCCATCTGTGTGAGAAAGTGATATTATTCAAGCCCAAATCGGTGGACGAGGCTTGTGTCTAGACATACTACCTGGAGAACATAGGCCTGAAAAGAGTGAAAAAAAGTGCATCGAAGCAGAAGGAGCAATATGAAGCTTCTAAGGAGGGGAAGAAGAAGAAGCAAAAAGGTGGAAAAAATAAAAATACGGTAGCCACATCAAACCAGTGAAATATCCTAGCAACCACTACAACCACTACAACATTGATGGCCATATAGAGGAGAATTGCTAGAAGTTTCTGATGGCGGGGTTGCAGGCGTTAGGGATAAACTCCCTAATATGATAGCGAGTTCCATAATGACGGAATCAGCTTCCTCTTCTTCTACTCTCAGAGCATCAGTCATTAACTGATAGCTTCAATTCTTTTCTACTTCTACAGGAAAAATATTCCACTTAATAAAGCCTTTCAGTGTTCCAAAATGACTCCTCAATTCTGGTCATCATAGCCATATTCCAAAACTCAACTTCATTCTTTAGCGCTTTTACAAAGGCTACCTTTGCCTTTTGTTGCACATTAGGTGTGGCGTTATTCAAAGCTTCATCTACAAAGATCTGCAATACTGCTTGAATCCTTCGTTTTTCCAGCACTAACAGGCTTCAAACAATGCTGGTGGACTCTTGGTATCAACCTCCAAACAAAATGCAAAGCTGTCACAATACACTATTTCAATGACCAAAGTGCCACAATTATAATAACTTACTCAACTTCTGGTTGCATGAGATTCTCGTGAAACTGCTGTAGTCTTTGGTAGCCTTCTGAGCATTGGTATTTGAGAAAATCAATTTTCCATATTTATGCCTCCTTCTTAAACCATGAATGTTCTAGATCCAAAGCGACTAGCGCACAAATTCTCTTACAAATATACAGGCTTACCCTGCCAACGTTTAAATCGGTTGAAATCCAGCGACCCAATTCAAATTATTTGCATGAAAGGATGGGAAGTCGATTTACGAAAGAGGATTGTGTGTCAACTGAAGCTCAGAATGGGCCTTCCTTATCACTTTGATTGAAATTTAAACATCGATATTTTTATGTTCGAGCCCTGTTACCTTTCTGCCTGATCCAATATGCCTCACAATCTTCATCATGCGTACCATAAATCTAGATTCAAACTGCTGTGAACCGCTTCCCAAATTTTCGCTCTCCAAGTTTGAAATTCTTCTCCGCCAAACTCTCTGAATACACAGTGCAGTACTCCCACAGTTCCTTAAGAAGTATTTTATTTATTCTTCGTGAACAGAGGATTTCTTGGACTACAATAAACATGAAATTAGAGGCGCAATCATTACAATAAACGAAATTATTGAAGGCTTATACACAGTAATGTATAAAAGGCGATTTAAATCTTTCTCATACACAACACAATAACACTATAACGCATAAATCCATAATACATCCATCTAATTTAATACGCTACCATCAATTTTCTTTTCAAACGCTGAGAGAAGTTTTCATTCCAATACTGCTAGCATCCCCTTCCCCTAACCTACTCGGCGGCCAAGTCCTTTTTTTTTTTCATATGGATAATTTTGCCTCTTACAAAAGCAGCTTTTACAAGGTAATTTAAGGTTTTTTTACAATTTAGCTATCTTATGAAAAGATAGCATGTTTTATTTTATCCTATTTTAACTAGAAAACATAGAAACAACAGGCTTTTTTTGTCTGAGTGGCATGCACCTGCTATCCTATTTTTAACTAGAAAACATAGACACAACAAGCTTTTTCCGTCTGAGTGGCATGCACCTGCATCAGACTCCCAAGGTTGAAAATGATCATGATCTCGTGATCATGCGTTTTAGTCCTTGTTCTTTTCTTCAAGGGTCCCACACTTTTTTTTGCAAGTTATCATTTGCTGTTGCTTGTTGCTTTTCTCCAGGTCTCCATATTTTATGCTGTCTTGCTCCACTAGCTGCACTTTCATAATTTGTCCTTGTCTTCATTTTGTTGCTGCTTCCACTGATTCTCTTCCTTTTTGATGTCTTCTGCTGAGACACTTTCAACATGATTCTTCTAATTAACTCAATTTCCTTGTCCAATAAATCTTCAAGTTGTTGATTTCTCACTACCTGCTGAGAAAAGACGGCTTGCTCAGTCTGTCCTGTTACTTGCTGACTTCTTGTTCTTATGCTTGTTTCTGTTCTGACTGCCACCCGATCATCCATACCCTCTTGTCTTCTGGAACAGAAAACTTCTTCTCCCTGCATTTGACTACCCAACTGAGTGAAATATTCTGCAACAATACCTGCATTCACAAAACACTTGTTAGAATAAAAATCATAAGGCATCAGTGCCTTGTACTCCTTTGCCAGCATTTCAATACACTGTTCTGAATCCTCCATTATCAGCACATCAGTATGCTGATCCAAAATTCTCAAAGAATCTTCTGAAGGATTCTCAAGACTGTCAACCAGTCTTTCTCTCATGTCATCTACTTCCATGACAATTTTCTGTACTCGTTCACTGTACTGAACTCTTTCATCTGCTGTATTCTCCCTGTCATACTCTGGATTCTCCAACCAGTATTCCAACAATGCAATTTCTTTGTAGCATTGTTGAAGCATCACATCATCATTTACAGACCCTTCATTCATGCACAACTTGTCAGTTTGAAAACTACAAATTTTAACAGTCTCACTTGTCGGTTCAGATACCAGCTCTTTCAGTTGATCCTCTTCTTCGTTCACATGAAATTCCTCTTCCAACTCAGCTTCTCTGAGTTCTTCTCGTCTCAACTATACATCCACTATTTTCTCCAAGTATTCCTTTCCTCTAAATAACATAGTTTTTGGACCAGTCTTCTGTCCCGGTCCATCTTCTTCTTGCAGAGGCAACAATGTATGATTGACACCATCCTTTCCAAACTTGTAGGTGTTTCTCTTCCCATCATGCATGGCTTCTCTGCCATATTGCCAAGGTCTTCCAAGCAATATGTGACACACGTCCATAGGCATCACATGACAAACAATTTTATCTTTGTACTTTTCGACTTGGAATTCTACTTCACACTGTTCACTTACCAGCAGTTGATGTCCCTTTTTCAACCATGACACTTTATAAGGTGTTGGATGCTTCATTGTCTTTAGCTTCAATTTCTCCACTACTTCTGTAGAAACCAAATTATCAGTGCTGCCACTATCAATGATCATCTGGCAACATTTCCCTTGGACTTTGCACACTGTCCTGAATAAAGTTTTCCTTTGTGCCAGTTCAGCCATTTCCTTTGCTGTCTTAAGTAGGACTTTATTAAGTACCAGAGATTCTCCTCTTTCTGGTGTATTTACTTCCTCTGTTACTGCTTCCACTGGTGCCTCTTCCTCAACTGGAGTAACAATTGCATTCCTCTGCTTTATTTCTGCATTCTCTGGGCACTCAAAAGCTCTATGTCCCAGCTTATTGCATCTGTAACATCTTATTTCTCTACCTCCACCTCTGCCTCCTCTTCCTCTAGAAAAACTCCCTCTGCCTCTTGCATCACCTCCTGTGGGTGCATGCTGGGTTGAGATACTACTAGCTCCTTCTTTAGGTGTTGTAGATCTTCCACTACCACCTTGACTTTCTTTTCCTCTGAAAGTCCCTCTCCCTCTAGCAGACTGCTTCCTCATGAGTTTTTCCTCTGCTTTCAGTGCTATCTGATAAGCTTCCTCTACTGTTTTAGGAGACAGCAGACTTATCTCATCCTGAATGTCCATCCTGAGGCCATTCATATATCTTGCCACCCTCTCATCTGTATTTTGGGCTTCTCCAGCTCTTATGCTCACCTTATAGAACTCTTCTGTATATTCTTTCACTGTTAAATCTCTCTGTCTAAGATTTTGCATTTGTCTAAACAATGTTTGCTGATAATTACTGGGCAAAAACTTACCTTTTAACTTTGCTACCATTCTGCTCCAATTCTTGATTAGCTGCTTACCTAGTCTCCTCCTTTCCGCTTGCACACCATCCCACCAGAGCGTTGCATGGCCTATTAATTTGGTGACATCAACTTTACTTTCTTATCATCTTCCATTTCTTCATAATCGAAGAATTTCTCCATGCTATTAATCCAGTTGATCAATTCTTCTGGATTCAGTCCTCCTTGGTATACCGGCACTAACTGATTCCATGGCCTGGTTGTGGATTTCAACACTGCCTGAAAGAACCTCATCTCAGGAGTAACTTGTACAACTTCTTCCTCTATAGCTTCAATTTCGGGCTCACTGACATCTGCATCATCTATGTTCCTGCCTGAGGTTAACGCATCCAATCTAGCTTGCAGCTCTTCTATGCTTTCCATTATTTCAGCTTTTGCAACAGGTCGTCCTCTTCCACCTCATCCTCATCCTCTTCCAACTCTGAAATCCATCCTTCTCCTGCTCCTGAGATTCAATTCTATGTCAGTTGATGGCTCTGATACCACTAATGATGGCGGGGTTGCAGGCGTTAGGGATAAACTCCCTAATCTGATAGCGAGTTCCTCAATGACAGAGTCAGCTTCCTTTTCTTCTACTCTCAGAGCATCATTCATTAACTGATAGCTTCAATTCTTTTCTACTTCTATAGGATCAAGATTCCACTTAATAAAGCCTTTCAGTGTTCCAAAATGACTCCTCAATTCGGGTCATCATATCCATATTCCAAAACTCAACTTCATTCTTTAGCGCTTTTACAAAGGCTACCTCTGCCTTCTGTTGCACATCAGGCGTGGCGTTATTCAAAGATTCATCTACAAAGACCGCAATACTGCTTGAATCCTTCGTTTTTCCAGCGCTGACAGGCTTCAAACAACGCTGGTGGACTCTTGGTATCAACCTCCAAACAAAATGCAAAGCTGTCACAATACACTATTTCAATGACCAAAGTGCCATAATTATAATAACTTACTCGACTTCTGGTTGCACGAGATTCCTGTGAAACTGTTGTAGTCTTTGGTAGCCTTCTAAGTATTGGTATTTGAGAAAATCAATTTTCCAGATTTATGCCTCCTTCTTAAACCATGAACGTTTTGGATCCAAAGCGACTAGTGCACAAATTCTCTTACAAATATACAAGCTTACCCTGCCAACGTTTAAATCAGTTGAAATCCAGCGACCCAATTCAAATTATTTGCATGAAAGGATGGGAAGTCGATTTACGAAAGAGGATTGCGTGTCAACTAAAGCTCGGAATGGGCCTTCCTTATCACTTTGATTCAAATTTAAACACCAATATTTTTATGTTCGAGCCCTGTTACCTTTCCGCCTGATCCAACATCCCTCACAATCTTCATCATGCGTACCATAAATCTAGATTCAAACTGTTGTGAACCGCTTCCCAAATTTTCGCTGTCCAAGTTTGAAATTCTGCTCCGCCAAACTCTCTGAATACACAACGCAATACTCCCACAGTTCCTTAAGAAGTATTTTATTTATTCTGCGTGAACAGAGGATTTCTTGGACTACAATAAACATGAAATTAGAGGCGCAATCATTACAATAAGCGAAACTATTGAAGGCTTATACACAGGAATGTATAAAAGGCGATTTAAATCTTTCTCATACACAGCACAATAACACTCTAACGCGTAAATCCATAATACATCCATCTAATTTAATAAGCTACCATCAATTTTCTTTTCAAACGTTGAGAGAAGTTTTCATTCCAATACTACTGGCATCCCCTTCCCCTAACCTACTCGGCGGCCAAGTCCTTTTTTTTTCATATAGATAATTTTGCCTCTTACAAAAGCAATGTTTACAAGGTAATTTAAGGTTTTTTACAATTTAGTTATCTTATGAAAATATACCATGTTTTATTTTATCCTATTTTAACTAGAAAACATATAAACAACAGGATTTTTTTGTCTAAGTGGCATGCACCTGCTATCCTATTTTTAACTAGAAAAAATAGAAACAGCAAGATTTTTCCGTCTGAGTGGCATGCACCTGCATCAGTTTCATCCAAAGCTAAATCGAAGAACAAGAAGAAACATAATAAGAAGAGGAATCTCATGGCCAATAATTCGAGAAATCAAGTTGAAATAAACTCGTACGTGGATGAGACTATCGTCTGTAAATCAATGTAGAAGGAGGTGAATCTGAGGAGCTTTCAACAACAGGAAGAGAAAGAAATGACCAAACTCTTCCATGTAAAGATATAGGTCAAGAAGGCGAAGATTGATGCTATATTTGGGTTAGGATCGCGGGTGAATCTCATTGCAGCATATTTGGTCAAGAAGTTGGGGATGGAATTTCGTGATCATCCAAATCCATAGCCACTGGTATGGATGCATAAGGATATAGAGCTTAAGATAACAAAACAGTGCAAAATTAGATTTCCTATAAGGGCTGATTTTATTAATGAACTAGATCTTGATGTGGTTCCCCTTGATGTATGTGGAGTCGTGTTTGGGAGTACATACTTTTACATGCATGATGCAATATTCATGACGAGAGATAATGAGTACCGACTCATCAAGGATGGAAAATATTTCATCATCAACACGCTCAAGGGAAAGTCAAAACTTTCACTAGTAAGTGCCAACCAAGCAAAGAAATTGATCAGTTCCAACAAGAAGTATGTTTTATTGTTTGAAAGAGAAAGTCAGTCTATGGAGGTGTCAATAAGAGGAAAGGCATCCCTAGATGTGTGTACTAAGAAACACAAAAATCAATTGGAGGAGTTGTTACAGGAATATAATTACGTGTTCCGAGAGCTTAAAATTTTAACCCCTAAGAGAGAAGTGGAACACAAGATACATCTATTTCTAGACTCCCCATTTCCAAATATTGGGCTATACATGCAGTCTATTATAGAAGCAAGTGTGGTTAAGAAATAGTGGTAGGAGCTGCTCCATTTGATCGAGTACATCACCATATGGGTCACCCATCATCATTGTGCCAAGGAAGGATGGGACTTGGTGAATGTGTATAGATTACAGGGTGTTGAATAAAATCACACTCAAAAACATATACCCCCTACTCAAGATAAACAATCTGTTAGATCAGTTGCAACAAGGAAAGTATTTTACCAAGCTAGACTTAAAGTCTAGATATCACCAATTTCGAGTCAAAGAAGAAGATACATGTAATGCACCAACTACATTTATGAGATTAATGCATGATGTAATGTGACCATTTATAGATTCAATTTTATTGTCTATTTGGATGATATACTATTATATAGTGCTACTTGTGAGGGGAATATTTCACATTTGACATAGGTGCTGGAGACATTGAAGATGCTAGAGAAATTGAAGAAGCACTAGATGCTAGCAAATCTCAAGAAGTGCAAGTTTATGCAGCAGTCCTTGATGTATCTGGGATATGTGATTGGTGGAGGAGAACTGAAGATAGATCCTTCTAAGATGAAGGCCATCATGAAATGTTCGATGCATACTAATGTTACTGAGGTTAGGAGTTTCATTGGGACAACATCGTACACAAGGAAATACATAACCTCATCTTCAATGATAGCATCACTTCTCTATGCAATAATATCAAGTGGAAAGAGTTTCTAGTGACGAAAAGGTCAGTGGAAGGCTTTCAATGAGTTAAAGAAAAAGATCAGTGAAGCATCAGTTTTGGCATTACCAAACTTATAATAGCCCTTTGAAGTGGAGACAAATGCGAGTAGGTATGATATGGGAGTCAAATTGACACAAGGAGGAAGGCCTATTTTCTACCATTCTGAATCATTTCATGGGGAATTTCTTAACTAACATACCTACGATAAGGAGCTATATGCCATGGTGAAAGATGTGAAGAAGTGGAAGCACCATCTGATGGGAAAGGAGACAATAATCCACAAATTTCAATGGTCGTTATAGTACTTGAAAGTTCAGAGTAAGTTACAACAAACCAGGCATCACAAGTGGATGGGGCTTTTATAGCAGTTTCATTTAGTGATCAAGTATAAGAAGGGCAACACAAGCAAGTTAGCCGATATGATTTCAAGGCTACCCACACCAAAGATTACAGATTTGGGGATTCTTATTCACATGAATCCATTCACCCATGATGCATACATAGAGGTATATTTAGAAGATGAGGACTTCAAGGAGGTGTATCAATAGTGGTAGAGTCAGATTCATTTTCACAACGGTGAAAAAAATGTTGACAACCATCTTTAGGATGGTTTACTCTATAGGATTGGTAAGTTATGTGTTCCTAAAGGTGAGCATTTGCAACTAATTAGAGAGGCTCACACCTCCAAGGTTTCTAGGCACTTTGGTGTAAGGAAGATCGTGGCTAACTTGCAAGAGGTATGTGTATTGGCCCAAGTTGCAAGAGTAGGTATCTAGGTTCATAAGAGGATCCATGATTTTTTGTAGTAGTAAGCCTAGAGAAAGGAAACAGGGTCCATGTTGGTTTCTATAAGGTGTCTTTAAAAACTCCTAATTGCCTCACATTAATCATCAACCTCGGTACGTCTTTCTATTCCAAGAGTGTACACAATGTGTGCAAATTCTAAATCTATGGAGAGTAATGAATTGAGATAATTTATTAAATTTAATACAAGAGTAAATAGATTAAATCATAAATCTCAAGCTTGTAACTTCAAGAAAAATAATATATCTAAGCATCAAAACTCAACCTTAATCAGAAACAAGACTCAATCTTAATCAAGAGATTCTAATTACAATCGCATCAACTAAGTTCCTGTAGCAATAACAGAGCTCGTCTCGCTGATTCTAAACTACTGTAGAAGAATAAAGCATTTAGTTCAATCAATAACGCTTCTATCTTTCAATGAACTGGAAATAACCCTCTCCTAATGATTAATTCAATCCACAACATAAGTAAATGAAATCGATTGGCAGAATTAAGAAGCAATGAAATACATACATGAATTCCACACCAATGAAAGTAAATCGTCTGTAAAACTGTAAAGCAGAGTAATTAAACTTGCGGTAAAGTAAGAGTACAAACACAGGGAACAACAGCGGAATCCACCAGTGACCGGGCCCAAGCCGCTAGCGAATACTGCTTAACTACTTCAGAATATCACGAGGGAACAACAACACAATTCATGTATTAATGATCGAATTAAAATGTCATTACAACACACTGTCTTCTTCAAAATTACACTTTGTATATATGAAATTACCCCCTTTCAAAAGGGCAAGAAGTTCCCTTTTATAATCAAGAAGTAAAAGAGATAAATGTGATCCCTCAGGATCAAGATATCCTGAGGGATTCACAACTAAATGCTATTATCATACAACATTTCAACTTCCGCTGATCCTCTTGATCTATTCCTTGATTCGTCCGCATAAGACGCGCCCCATTTCCTCTGTTTAGCATTTGTTGTGCCATCTTCTAAAAAATATATTTTCCCTTTGCAAATTTTTGCATAAAAACAACGAAAGTTAGCTTTTCTTAGTCGAACTGTATCAAAAGTGATTTTATTCATTTCTCATCGAAGTTTTATTGACATCTTACTATATCAAGGCATAAATGCATAAAGAAAGAAGGAAAAATATAGTGTAATCAAGAATAAACTTATACCCATTGTACGGCCTATTTCTGGGAAAATTAGTGTCTTGTCAAACAACTAACCCTCTAGGTTTGGTAGCTACCCTAGAAACAACAATTTAAAGAAATTCAATGATTTTTCCTATGTGTAACAAATAAGAGAAAGATAGTAGAACCAACCTAGAACTTCCACTTGATCCCTTGCTTGATCTCTCTCTCCTTTGGTAGATCTTGCAATTCCTCTCCGTACTTAACACGCTTGGAGAGTATCTGCACAAGTACAGCAACAAAGAACCGTCAAAGCATCATGATGTATTACAACATAAACATTACAGAATCAGATATATAATGAACAAATGATAGCATTCACAATTGAACAATCATATGGGAGAAAACTTGAAGAGATTTATAAATAGAAAAGAGAATTACAACCCCGTTTTCTGATCCAACGCCATCCTCCTAGCTTCAACCTTCTTCACCTCATTAAATAGCAAGATCACACCAACCAAAATACAATGCTCTCTCCTCAATCAAACTAACAACACTTGTGATTCACAACATTCCAGCCTTCTGATCTCTTGGATTGGAGATCCTTTTATAGATATTTGCAAGGGTGTGAGTCATCCATGGGGATTTGATTAGTTTCATTCCAATTGTTACAATTGGTTCCACAAGGGAGGGGATTGGAGATGATTTCCTATTTCCCTTGTTCATCCTTGGGTGAATTCAGAGAGGAAAGTGGCACAAGAGAAGTTTCTAGAAGATTCCATGAGCAACCAACTAACAAACTGTTCCGGAAATTTGTCCATCCTCGCCCATCGCACCTTATAGAAGGCCTAAATGGTATGCATCACACCCTAATAGTGTAGCAATCAGTATGCATCGCACTTTGATAGTGTTGCAGTTAGTATGGTTCAGTTTAGGCAATTTCTAGATGATTTCTCAGATGGAACTTCTGGGGAATGATGTATTCAGATGAGTAAGTTCCTTTAGGGTATGAAACGACTCTTTTACGGGCTGATGAGCCATAATAAATTAACATATGAGTTTGGGGTTAATGTGCCCAAATATTTCTATAACAGTTGCCCCCTAAATCATGAAGTCATAAATATTCATGTCGGGTGAAATGCTTTATCATGAGGATCCGAAGTTTCGAACTGGAAGGTGACCTACATCAATTTACAATACAATGCATGATAATATATAATTTTTCATGAACTAGCTAAGGGATTCATTCCCATGCTCAGCTTCATAAATTTCGTTTCATGTACATAGATCAGATAGTCGTATGTAGATACAAACTCGTGATTCTACATATATAGAGTCGCAATCCATGATCAGGATGACCATCTGTGTAGAGCCTTTGTACATTTGATGTTTTTATATCCCTGAATGTATCACAGCCCGGATGGATGAAACTAGATCCAGGGTCTTCAAACTTGTTTAATCTTCGCTTGATGTACAAGCCAATCCATGTGAAGAGATGTTCTGAGGTAAAACATGGAAAGACATCGCCTGATTACCAGCCAATGATGTGAGCTGTTAACAGATGCGAGAGGGATCACCGATGATGGTAATGATCCTCAAGGTACCACAGTACATTTCACATGGTGTGAATATGTGATCTGATGTCGAGCACCACACAAAATCTTTCATTCGAAGGCCATTGATGTCAACTTGTCACCGGAAGTGAGAAACTTGCCATTGATGTATGTAAGCTTCAAAGCACTGAAAGGGTTGTTTCTAAGTCAACTTCTTGGATAATGAGCTGATGTCGACAAGAAGTGACTCGTCATAGGATGGCCTTGATGGATCGCACATGTACGACATGAAACGTGGCAAATGATTTCTGGAGGTGAAAATGAAATCACGACACAAGGTTCAGGAATGGCGGTCATGAACAATGAAAGTTGGAGGTATTGCAGTGTATGAGACGTTAACTAGATGATGACTTCTCAACTGAATGACTTCTATTGAATATTTCCATGACAGTGAGATGAATTGGTAGTGTTAACCCCAAAAAATGGATGGTATGAAAGACCAATGGTATGATGACCGGTGAACGAAATAACCCAACCCAACTCAATCATGGAGATGAAGTGAAAGTTTCATGTTCAAGAGCGACTTGCTACCATAAATTCTTCAAGTTTCTTCCCCTTTTTCCACAGTCATTGCTGACTAGTACCTCTTTATTTTTGTCAAGCTTGAGGAGGATAACATATGCTTGTTCTATAATTCACCCTTCGGGCAAACCCGTTGCTATTTGATGTTTTAACGATTCTAGCAACAGTGAAACTCGGTCTTGTCTAGATGGACAAGTTTATCGCTATTATTTTAATGAGTTTAACGACAATGATAACTCATTCCTTTCCATGTTTATATATTTTGAAAAGAGATAAAAAGAAAAATCCATAAGTTGTTTTTCATAAAAGAATCCCTAACGTCTGAAACAGGATAAAATAATACAAGAGGGATGTCGTTTCCAATACTTTAACGAGTTGGAAGAGACAAACACTCGACAATATTTTCTCATTTAAAGAGTCTGAAAAGAGTTTAAAGAGGACTCTATTTTGAGGAACGAGTGGTGTCTAAGGTAGCAACTGGTTCCGGTGATGTTGGAACTTCTCAAAACATGTTGATTTATGTGAAGAGGCTGGCTAATAAGACCACTCATTGCAATTGTTCCTCATAAAAGGGTAAAAAAACCAAGTGAAAGAGTATGATCGGCCAAAGAGATGGTGGTGATGTTATGAAACAACGAAGGCTCATTTGATAATAGAGGCTGATAAAATGGCAATCATGAGGGTTAAAAAATTGAAAATGGGTTCATTTTTAGACAAGCTTGAACCATAGGTAACTGTGCTTAGATTCAGTTTCATGTTTACACAAGATTGAAATGACCAACTATGCTTGAATTGGTTTACATGCCCCCAGCATGATCAAAGGGAGTCTCTTGTAACCAGATGGAAGTCACTACGGTGAAGCAGGACAGCTGTCCAACACCTTTTCGGCTTCATCCAGATAGACAAAGGTGAATGGGGTGATTCCCTTCACATAAACTACAAGGAAACTTAACTTTACCATTAGGTGCATGCCCCCCAAGCATCATTACATTCACCTAAGTAGACTGCTCATGGCTATCAAGTGGATGGAATGAAGGTTCTTTTACGAGATTAAGTAAAAGACTCGACTGGGATTTTACGAGATCTACTGAAAGACTCGACTTGGAACTTGGGACCTTGTTTCATTTTTTTTAAAATGAGCTTGACACAAGACAAGGAACTTTGCTTAGATTCCTTGTTTCATTTTTTAACGAGCTTGACACCAAACAAGGAACTATGCTCATATTCTTTGTTTCATTTTTTAACGAGCTTGACACCAGAAAAGGAACTATGCTCATGGAATTGTTTCATTTTTTAAAAGAGGTTAACACAGTGAAAGAACTATCCTCGAACCTCAATCACAACTCATAAGTGGTCACGAAGGAGAGATCTGGTTCCATTGCTCCTAGTACATGATGTACGACATCACTGAATTGATCGTCAGTTGATGTAGGTATGGAACAGGTTGCCACATAATTAACCCATGGCGGGAATGATACCATTGGTATAAATGGACCATTTAGGGACGATGGTTGACTAGGAGCTATATTTGGACCAGGAAATGAAAGCTGGTCAATGGTGACAATTTTTCCTTCATGCGGGAAGAAAATAACTCGAAAGAGTGTTAAAGTAATAGCTCCCATGTCATAAACATAGTCACACCCAAGAAGTAAATTGTAATCTAGAGGTCAGGACTACCATCACATTTAGATAAATGGTTTTCCCTCCCAAAGTAATAGGTGACTGAGGAAGGATCCCTAATGGTCAACTGGTTCCTCTGTTAAAGCCCAATAGATTCTGTGTAACAAGCACAAGCGGTGGTGAACTAAGTGCTTGCCAAACAGTTGAGGAAAGGATACTCACTGATGCACCTTCATCTATAATAGTGCAAATATAATCATTTTACAAACTTGTACTATGATCTGGAAAGGCACATGAGAAGGAAGGTGGAATCTTGCCAGTCGATTCCAATGAAAGGAAGTGACTAGACAACTTGGAGGGGGTACCGTGGAAATGGGAGGATTATCCCCTTAAGTTACGAGAGCGGGAGGATTTTCCTCCTATCTTGATGGAACAATAGGACTTCCCCCAAGCTCATTTGAATTTGAAGAAAAAAAAGAATCTGAGTAGTATGGTGTTCACTCTCTTCGAAAAAGGTACGATTTACCAAAGGTGAAAGCAAGTCAACTGTTACCTTGACTTGTTGATTTTGGTCGGGTATAGACTCATGGGATTCACTTTCAGAGAGAGTGGATCTAACTAATGATTGATTTTGGTCAATCGGTTCATCAATTAGTGAAGGATTTAGGGATATTTTCCTGTAACCAAATGGAAGTCACCGCAGTGAAGCAGGACGGTTATCCAACACTTTCTTGGCTTCATCTAGATAGGGACAAAGGTGAATGGGGTGATTCCCTTCACATAACCTACATGGAAACTTGAATTTTCCCTTCTTTCCATGAACTTTACTATCACTAGTTGATGGTGTGTTACCAACATGATCTCCAGAGGTTGATGACATGGGATGATGTGAATGGGAAGACTATTCTTCCAAGATCCGAGGAATATCAGGACAATATCGAAGAAGATGGTCTCCCGCACAAATGTTGCATGGATATCGAACTTTGTCTGGCTTAACGAATAGATTTTCATCAGATGTTGCATTCAAAGCAATGGTCGCTTGGTTGACCCCTTGCTAAATTGGCTTCTTCTTCTTCTTCTTCCCTTTCTTCTTCTTCTTAGCTACCTGGTTACTAGTACCAATACTTTCACCAAGCGAAGAGGAAGAGGGGGAGGGAGAAACGAATGAGGAAGAAGGTAAAGGGTCAACCTTAGGATCAACTGGAGGTTGATTTTGTCCAGTTGGAAGCGTACTCGACTGCAGAGAAATCACGACATTTTGAACCAAGGAGGTTGAAAAAAACCATACTGGCAAGCCAATGGTAAATCCCAGAGGGGACAATGTAGCCATATAAGGAGAACCAATATTTCCGAAAGAAGGAAGAGGACTAGGATTCACATCAAAAGGAATTCCTTGATCTATGGACTCCGGATTTGTCGCCATATGTTTCAACCTAAGATCAACTAAGGAATAGGGATTTTATTTGCGGTCAATTAATTTTAACAACACTTAGACGCAACTTTGCTTTTTCAGTTTTAAAGAGTCGAGAAAAAGCTAAAGATGACTCTAGTCGAATTTGATTTTTAATGATCCTAAAAGGACAAGTGCTCAAATGGACCTTTTCTTTTAGAGAGTCGAAAAGGAACGAAAGTGACTACTCTGGAGGATCTAGATAGAAAGGTTTACCAAACCAATCGCAAAACTGCAATATACACCTTGGTGATAAATTAAAGAGAAATTACCAAGGACTTATGTATGGCAGTCAATCTTCCCGAATGTTGTGTTTAGTGCATTGCGATCGATAAGGCGGAAGACTCAGTTTCCTATGGATAAATGATTTAAGCCTATTGAGGTCTCCCAATATATATGCGATGGTACGGGGAGCACAAATCCGTGCTAGCACTTGTCGTATCAAGGAGGAGGAATCACCCAATCTTCAATGAAAATGATAGCCACTAGTTTTAACAACATCGGAACATGTCTCTAGCTTAGACCTCTAGATATGTTGCATTAAGTTCCAAAGCGTTGTTAGGTTCATTGGAGTTCATTTTAAAGTTGATCTTTCTTAGAGCTTTCCTTTCAATGGTTCACCGCGTAATCATGATCTGAAATTCTTAAGATGCAAGCTACAATGATAAACAATATTTTGTTTATTTAAGCAATGAAAATCCTGACTACTAGGGAAAGAAGATAAAAGTTCTTTTAAGCAAAGAGCAAAGAGCAAAGAGCACACACTAATGCATTTCCCTAAATCATCTTTTCACACACAAATCAGAAAATACTAAATGCAAATGCATGTATTTGTTTTCTCTTTCCTTAATGTGAATGATGCAAAAAGGAAAACTAAAAGTAGAAAAGATATAAAGTATTACACTCAAAATGACATTTTCAACAATTTTTCTTCAAAAAGGGAAAGGAAGATTCAAAACGACACTTTCAATTTTGAATAAAAATTCTTTCGATACTTTGAATGTAAACAAATCAGGTCAAATGCATCAAGAAAAGTTTAATCGATTATCAAGGGAAGGAAGAATTTACGACACTTCTCTTTTCGACAAAAAACGACAATTTACGACACTTTTTGTATCAAGGCAATAAATCGACTAAAACAATTTTTGACAGAGGATTGTAAATGAGGAACAAATACACAAAAACATTCACTAATCCTAATGTAATTTGAGGCTGATCTAAGTGATGCAAGTAAGCTTCAGTGAAGAGACATTATTCATATTCAGCAAAACAGCCAAACAAAACTGAAAACAAGTCAAAAATCCTCAAGTCCTAGATGGGAAAATGAGTTCAGTCAATCATCACATCTGGCCTTTGTAGAGAATAATATGTATCGCAATTTTCACACTCGGGAGGTGGAATGCATACTGAGTCACAGTGGAAGACAGTGCGATGGTCCAAGGAGCGCAACTGAAAAAGGTTTTGGCTCAACTGTGGAGCAGTTCTCAATGAAATCAAACTTCGTTTTGATGAAAAATGATGAGCAAAGTATAATGGAAGGCCTTGAGAGGTTACTGACCTACCAAAAGGGCATCTTGATGTGCTTGCAAGTCAAATGTTTAATTCATAAACTAAACTAGAGATTGACTGAAGAAGCATTTATCTACTATGCAATTGTAGAGCAAGAGCAATTTGAAAGCTACCTGGCTGGCTTCAGACTTTGTCTATAGTTTATAGAATTGAACATAAAACAAACAATAACAACAAAAAAACATCTGTTTATTCCCCAGTGGATTCGCCAATTTGTTTCTGGGAAAATTAGTGTCTTGTCGAACGACTAACCCTCTAGGTTTGGCAGCTACCCTAGAAACAACAGTTTAAAGAAATTCAATGATTTTTCCTATGTGTAACAGATAAGAGAAAGATAGTATAACCAACCTGGAACTTCTGCTTGATCTCTCTCTCCTTTGGCAGATCTTGCAACTCCTCCCCATACTTAACATGCTTGGAGAGTACCTACACAAGTACAACAAAAAAGAACCGTCAAAGCATTGTGATCTATTACAACATAAACATTACAAAATCAGATATATAATGAAAAAATGATAGCATTCACAATTGAACAATCATATGGGAGAAAACTTGAAGAGATTTGTTAATAGAAAGGAGAATTACAACCCAATTGTCTGATCCAGTGCCATCCTCCCAGCTTCAACCTTCTTCACCTCATGAAATAGCAAGATCACACCAACCATAATACAATTCTCTCTCCTCACTCAAACTAACAACACTTAGTTGTAATTCACAAAATTCCAACCTTCTGATCTCTTGGATTGGAGATCCTTTTATAGATATTTGCAAGGGTGTGAGTCATCCATGGGGATTTGATTAGTGTCATTCCACTTGTTACAATTGGTTCCATAAGGGAGGGGATTGGAGATGGTTTCCTAGTTCCCTTATTCATCCTTGGGCGAATTCAGAGAGGCAAGTGGCATAGGAGAACTTTCTAGAAGATTCCATGAGCAACCAACTAACAAACTATCCAAAAAATATCTCCATCCTCACCCAGCGCTCCTTATAGAAGGCCTAAACAATATGCGTCACAGCCTGACAGTGTAGTAGTCAGTAGGCATCACACTTTGACAGTGTAGCAGTCAGTATGGTTTAGTTTAGGCAATTTCTGGATGATTTCTCAGATGGAACTTTTGGGGAATGATGTATTCAGATGACTGAGTTCCTTTAGGGTATGAAACAACTCTTTTATGGTTTAATGAGCCCTAATACATTGACATATGAGTTTGGAGTTGATGTGCCCAAATATGCCTATAACACGTCCCAACATACTCCCCTGCTTACCTTGTTTCATGTCCTCATGAAAAACAAGTAGTTCCTATGTAGTGCAGTTAGAGAGTAAGCTGGAAAATATGTTTCTTTATCAAACCTAAAACTGTGCCATTTTATCAAATTAGCAAAGGATAATTCTTCCTGTCCTTCAGGAAACTCATAGTCGGAACGATATCCATCAGGAGGGTACCAAATAATAGGGCTCTTGTATCGACATCCCAACCAATATGGTCCTTCTCTTAGTATAATATTGTTGTATGTGACTAAATGGCCTGCAACAATTTTGAAGTTCCTGTAGTTAAATGGTTCTCTTTCTTGACACTATTAGTTGAGATTGTCCATCTCATCTTGGATGCAATCTGTTGGGTGTGGAGCATGATTGTTCAGAGGTCTTTGTTTCAGCCAGATGTATACCCCAAGAAGTTTGTACACCCCTCCACGCGGGGGGTTCGGGGGGGGACTTGTCTCCCTAGGGGGGTTCGGGGGGGCCGATCCACCCCGGCTGGGGGGTCCATGGGCTAGCCATCCCCTGGCGGGGGTTTTAGGGACAACACCGCTGAAGTTAAAAACAAATGTAAAATTGCCTTGTAAAAGTATAGTAATTTCTAGTCAATCTGGGTCGTTCATTAGGTGGATGATCTGACAGTAGAACTTATGTTTAGTTTAGGTTTTTTTATCCCTAGAAGGCAACCCCTCTCTTTGTATGAGGGCATTTTATTTGAAGCTGTGTAATATAAGTGTATTCTCTGAGCGAGAAATAGAGAGGTGAGACTGTGAGAGATAAATAGAGGATATTACAATGGATCTGTTGTAGGTTGTCTCTTTATTTTGCTGGATAATAGAAAGTAAGGACTGGCTATTCAACGTGGACGTAGCCCAAAATGTGTGAACCACGTATATCTATGTCTCTCTAGTTTTATGCATTTTCTGTGTTTATATTTATACAATATTCTATGTGTTCCATTGCTCTGTAATATATAATTTTCTAACACAATCAAATATCCTTCCTTAATGGAGAGGAAATATGCCCTTCTTGTTTTTATGATTTCCTTATGTATATGGTGAGCGCCATTATTGCAGCAAGAATGATGCATCTCCTGGGCTGCCAACTTTACTTTTATCAACCCGGTAGTTCATAACAAACTTGGAAGCGTCGGTGTTGTATGCACAAGTACTAGTTCTCACTACAGGTTGTCACTTGGTCAGCCAGCACAAGATCACTAGGAGCTCAAGCCAACTTCTATAGATCTTAGAAGAAGCTCTACGTGTGATGAAAGAAATAAAGATTACTCTACAAAACCTATCCTAATTGCGAAAAGGAAAAAGAATGGAATGTGAATCAAGACCTAGTAAACCCTAATTAACAAGCTAATTCTACTTTTGCAAAAAACACTATGAAAACCATGAAAGCAATGCCATTAACTACTCAAGAAAGTAAACAAAATATAACCATGCTATTTCTGGAAGTAAATAAGAAAAAGACATATTTGTGGATTTTTATGTGTTTTTATGTGAATTTAATCATGCATCTAATTTATTGTGTGTGAGTGTGGCATTGGAGGGTGGTTTTGGAGCTTGGGAGGATGGAAGATGGTGTGGATGGGTCCTAAGAGGTCTTAGGTGGCCTTGTGTAGGCTTTTCCCACACTCGTCCTTCAAAATAAAGCCTACATGAAAACTACAGGAGGACATAAGGAAATTACAAGAGGAAAACAGGGAAACTACAAGATGCCTACAGGAGGAGGCCGAGAGCAATTTCTGCTATTTTGAGGGTGTGAGAGTGGGTGGAAAAGGTGGATGAAGGTTGAGGTGAGGTGTGAGGGTGCCTAAGGTCTACCATGAACCACCAAGAGAGAGAAAGATGATTGGGTTTGCTCAAGGAGAGAGGAAGAAGTTCTATGAAAAATGAAGGAAACTAGGGCAGAATTGAGGTGAGGTTTGGGAGACCTATAGGGCATGGATTAGATGGGGGTTGTGATTTTTGATAAGCTAGCCTACTTCTGGAAGAGATCTGCTACATAGAAACTGACAATCAACCAAGAAGATCAAGCAAGCAATGAAATGAGTGCATCTAGAAAAAAAACAGAGTTTTGCATTACAATGGCCTAAACTATAATGTTTGAGAGGAAATGTTGGGAAATGATGCAAGAAAGGAAAGCATGAAGGAGGAATATTGAAAATAAGGAAGTGAACATGATAGAGGAGATCTGAAGCAATGAAAAACTGGACTATCAACCTACTAAAGAGCTGCAAACACTAGAAGTCCTATGAATGAGGAAAATCTATGTTTTTGGGGCAATAAGAGAGTCTTTTCCTCAAATCATGGTCCCAGAGGGAGGAAGAGAGGCCAAATCACTATTTCTATCCTTTTTGAATCTTTTCTGATCACTGCTTAACCTGCCACCGAAAGCACAAATGGGATAAAACTACTAAATCATCAAAAGCAACCTATTCTTAACCATAAAAGAAATACATCTAACTGCAAATTGATCTACAAACTGAAGTAAGCATACAAAAACAAGTAAAGAGAAGCTTGGTTGCTTGGATTGGGCTCTAACCCAAGAGCTTCAACCCTTTGAGGTAACTTAGTGCTAGCTCAAAAATGATTCCATCTTCATTATCAAAAAATAGCAAGTTTACATGAAACTGTCACAAAATAATAAGCTCGAAATTTGAGGAGAGTTTACATAAGCAAAAATCTTACCCTAGTGAGGCCCTAGGCCTCTCTACTTATACATCTGAAGCTACCAAAAGCTTCCTTAAAATCATGGAGGCTTGGCTCCCAAAACTCGAGATAAATCTTAATCATATTCCACTTGCTCGGCTGCCTTCTAGTCCATGATTCGCCTACTTGTACTATGAGCTGAATGAAGGGGAATTCGGAGTGAGGAGTAATAAATGAGGGGGATTCCCTCCTATAAGTCCTCCCCTCTATCTACTTCGAGTTATTTATACCATTTGACCATTGGATCCTTGAATTTGACCTCGAAATCCATAAATAATCTACATTAAATACATGTTAGACCACATGGCATCATAACTAACTCAACTCACTCTATAAGCATAAATATAATCAGAAAATTATACAATAATGGTTAATTTGACTAGGTTAGGAGGTAAAATGGGCCCATATAATTACCCATTTATGAGGTTCATCATCACCCCCCTACTGAAGGTGTTGCTCATTCTCTGAGCAACTTAGTCAATCTCCTCATCTTTTATGGCCCTGGTGGCCACCCTAGCATCCCAAGTTTCTAATGTTGTCTGCTCATGTTGGCCATAAAACCCTGCCTTTCTGTCTATGTCCTTCCGCTGCTCATCCTATTCTTCTTCTCTTCTACCTTCTAACATGCCTAATAGGAGTGGAGGACTCAGTTTGAGGCCAATCCAGTTGACCTTCAGCCTTTGCATGGAGCACTTGTACATTGGCACTCTTTTTAATGCCTCCTTCAGCCTCATGGGGGAATGGTATTCCCTGATCTACAAACTGTGAGGTAAGGTGTTCCATCTTATCATGCATGAATGCACACAATCATCCCCAAGTAGCCTTTGCATATCTTCAAAGCGTGCAATGGCTTGTGCCTAATTGGTTAGATATTTAGGGGCAATCTGAGGGTCATTGGAAAGCAGGTTGTGTGTGCTGATGAGTGCCATAGGATCTGATGGCTCAACTCTTATCATTAATGGCTCATTCTGCTCTTTTACCATCAATATTTTCATTTCTACTACCGTCAATTATTCATGGTTCATCCATGAGGCCATGGCTTGGCATTGGGGTCCCGCACATTCATGTCTGTGAGGTCCATGTTGTGTAGGTAGAATTCTACCATCTTTGCTTTATCCTCTAAGATGCTTTTGTCACATAGGTCCATGAACTACTTGTAGTCTTGGAAAGGTATTGTGCCTCTCTGTGCCAAAGTCTTTATTTGGAATTGAAGCCATTGGTCCTTCAGATAGAGGCCATAAGATTTGGATGGTATTTTGCATTGTATTACTTCCATGGATAAGCTGGCCATGTATGCCAGCTGAGTCTCTTTCTCTTGCAGCTGCCTCCTTAGGATTTCATTCTCATTTTCAAGGTGGCTTCTTGTGATGGCTTATCTATCTCTGAGAGCACTCAGTTCTCTTCCCATTTCCCTAAGTTTGTTTTCCATATCGCCAACATCCTCAACTCCTTTGGATTTGGCTATCTGCATCCACCTATGCGTTCTCACTCTTTCTTTCTCCAATTCGAAAAACAATGGAATTGCAAATTTCTATGGGATTATCATGCCTCCATCAAATAGATTGTAATAGGAGGCCAGATGAGGCTGGGGGTTAGGCTCTTGTAGCCCTTGTGCTTCCTCTTTTACCTTTGGCTATCCTTCTATCCTTTCCTCAAGCTTTTAGGTCTACTGTAGTTTGGACAGTGTCTCCTATAGGACTGTTTCAGCCTCCTGTAGGTTTGGTTTTGGGTCCTGTAGTACTACCTTTCCCTTACATGTAGAAGATCTTGGAGTCCCCCTTTCATATGTTATAGCTGTCTTGGAAGGGGATTCTTTCACCTTGGCAGATGGTGAATCTTCAATGGTAATGGGAACTTTTGAAGAGGGTTGAGGTTTGCCTATTTTAATTTTTGTGCTCTTCATTACCCTAAAATACATGGAGGTCTGTCTTTCCCTCTTTTGCTTTGGCTTGACTGGTTTACTGAGGGTAGATGCTGCCTCTCTTTCTAAAGTCTCAGGGGACTCTTCTCCTTGCTCTTCTTTCTCTGCCTCCTTTTCTCATTCTTCTATCTCTTTTTCTATCTTCTCAACTTTTCCCTCCTCTATTTCTTTTCCTTCCACCTTCCTTTCTTGCTCTGCTATGTCACCACTGGCTCCATCTTCTCCTTCTTGCTATTCTTACTCCTCAATGCCAATAGG
The DNA here is from genome assembly GCA_000404065.3 of Pinus taeda. Lineage (NCBI taxonomy): Eukaryota > Viridiplantae > Streptophyta > Pinopsida > Pinales > Pinaceae > Pinus > Pinus taeda. The sequence continues at coordinate 25,174 of APFE030840476.1, read as the reverse complement.
ACTGACATCATAGGTTAATGTTTTTATGTCATCCTCAACTGTCATATTTAAAAAAACTTCCCATGCTATAGGGAGTGTAAAGGTATGGAGGGCTTCCTCTACTAGGATTTTGATTAAGACATGGTGAACTAATTGCCCTAAATTTCCTGCTTGTACCTTGGTGCTAGAGTCAATGAGGGACTAAAGGAGAAAGTAAGGGATACTGAGCTTTTGAGGTGCTGGGGTATCGATGCCATACCTCAAGTCATGGAGGATTATGAAATGGTATCCATAAACAATGTTGTTCCTCCCCTCACAAGAAATGTATTTGATTATTTGATAGCTAGCCTCATCCTAGGGATATGGTATACTAGCCCTTGTAATTCCATTTCTATCTTCAACAGGGGTTTCATTATTTTGAAAAAATTTCTTCTTGGTAGCCTGGCCAACTGGTTTCTCATCTTTACTCCAAGGCATCCCAAGAGGAAGGGTAGTGACCCTATTGATGAATTCAGGGGTTATTTCAATGGAGAGGCATCTAATGGTTACAGTGGCATGTGTTCTTGTGTGAGGGACCAGAGAGAGAGAGCAAATTCTTGGGCATTTTCACCATCAGACCCTCTAAATTTCTCAAAGAAATTCATCTAGTTTTCCCTTGTGAATATTTCCACCACTTGAGGATGTGCATGGAGCCTAGTGGAGTTAGTGAGCTCCCTTATCATATACCATCCTGTCATACTGTCTATACTCTTTTGGAAAACCAAATATGGATGTGGAGATAAAGAATTTTGGAGAAAAACAGAGAAACAGAGGAGACTGTGTTTTTTTTTTAAATAAACAGAATTTTTTTTGTATTTTCTGCCCTCCTCAAGACTTATTTCATTCTCAAATTGAGACCACTTCCTTCATATATTGATATTCAATAGGGGGCATGCATGAACCCTACCTCTTCAGACTGAATTTCGTGCCAAAAACCATGTTTTCTCCCTTAAAAATGGCTCACCCCTCCTGTAGAAGCCTGCTATCCCTCTTGTAGATTTCCTGTAGGTGCTCCTGGAGAAAACTCCGAGAGTAGAGATAGGGAGGAAATCAATGGAGGATGGTGGTTATGAGGCTGTGGGGGCACAAGAAGACTACTATGGCTGAGTTACGAGGAAAAAATTAAGAAAAGGTGGTGAGAATACGCGGGGAGGAGTGCTCATTACCCTTTATGGATGTTTTTGGTTATGAGTGCTGAGATGGCAAGGTGTACGTTGGCCATATTTGGACCATTGAAACCCACCTACCTTGTCATCATGGCCCCTCCTCATAATCATCCCTCATTATTGCATCGGAGTTCACACTTCTCCACTACCTGTCCTTGGCATCTTTTGATTGAGTTGACCGTGCGCACGTGTGGGTGACATTTTGGATAAGTGGAGTCAACTAAATGAAGGTGGCCAAGTTAATTGGCCACCTTTCCCTCGTTCAATCTCAACCATCTCATTGCGTTCATATGACTCCTAATTACACAAATGAAAATAGAGGAGTGACTTAGTTACTTATTTGTGATCCGAGTGTATTGGTTGTGAGGTGTTGTGGCTCTCTCTGCTGCATGACTTCATTCTTCTTCATGCACATTGTCTCTGCTAGCTAATGTGTGGTTGTGTACTTTTGCAGGTTCTTCTTTTGTTGGAGGTAAGTTGCATGTGCCTTTCCAATCTTTAGATGTGCACTCCTTTGCTGTTGGTGCTGGACTTCTATGGGATCAACTGCTACAGGAATTCCTACAAGAGCTCCTGTAGCTACTTCTCCCCTTGAAACTTTAGCTTTTCCCTATGCTTGGAGCTTGAGAATAATTCCAGAGGTGTCATGAACGATGGAGGGATAATAGGTAAGCTTTAGGTAAGGTTATTGGTGCCTTTTCCATTTTTTTTTCAATATTGGAAACTGTTTTTCTGTATTTTTCTTGGATAGGAAAAGAAATGATGCTTAGGGTGTGATGTATGCTTAGAAATGACGGTAAGGAGGCTTGAAGATGGTAAGAGGGATGAAAAGTTCCTCATGAAGCTCTCCTAGTCCCTCAAACTGCCTTCTATAGACACTTTTGGCTTTCTATAATTCCTATAGGACCCTCCTGGAGAAAACATAGAGCCTCTTGTAAAAAACACAGTTTTGAAAAAAAAAGGTACAGTGGGGTGAAAGAGATGCCAAATATGGTGGAGAAGGTGAGATGTATGTTGGTGTGAATGTCAGGGTTCCCTTGGCACCTTCTTCTGCTTCTTGTAGTCCTCCTACATACCTACAATGCAACAATTTTTTTTTTTTTTTTGAAAAGAGCTATGGAACCTCAGAGAGGTTTTCACCCTAATTTCCTACCCTGGGTGCCTCCAAGGGAGGTTTTCACCCAAGGATATTATTCTTTTTCCCTCTTTTTTTTGACATCACTAGGTCGTCCCAAAAGATGTTTTCAACCTAATGATGGGACTCAAGAACCTCATGGAGGTTTTCACTTGAGTCCTTATTTTTTTCTTTTTTCTTTTTTTAAATGAGTGGGTGAAGTGGAAGCAAAGACATGCTCCACTACCATCACTATTATATTCAAATCTTCAATAAAATCTCGCTTGAAGAGGGGTTTCTTGTACACTTTAAACCTATGTCCATTGACAAGCATGGGGATGGCTTCATCATTAATGGTTCTGATCAGAACAAAACCATTTTCATTGCATTTCTCTACAATGTAGGGTCCTAGCCATCTTGTCCTCAACTTTTCTTTGAAGTCTTTGTATCTTGAATCATAGAGTAGTGCCTAATCTCCCTCTTGGAATTGCTTCTCCCTGATATTTTTGTCATGCCATATCTTTCTCTAAAGTTGAACTACCTCTGTATGGAGAAGGGCTTGTAATTTGTATTCATCCAATCCATACAGCTGAAGTAATCTCTCCTTCTGTGCATGGCTAAGGTCTAGGTCCAGTTGAGCTTCCATCCTTAGGGTATTGAATTCAAACTCTATTGATAGCAAAGCCTTCTTCCCATAGACCAGTTCATAGGGTGTGAACCCGGTGGTAGTCTTCCATGTTGTGTTGTAGGCCCAAGTGGCCTCAACTAATCTGTCTGCCTAGTCTTTTCTACTGTTGCTCACTACCTTGGTTAGGATCCCTTCCAATGCTCTGTTAGTGACCTCCACTTTCCCACTGGCTTGTGGATGGTAAGGGTGGAAGTCTTGTGCTTGATCTTATGATGTGTGGCCAGGTCTCCAATCAGGCTGGAAGTGAACTAACTGCCTTGGTCTGTGACCAAGTTACTCAGATACCTGAATTCGTAGAATATGTTTTCTCTCAAAAACTCAGCTACTTTTTCCTTTTTCACTCCTTTGATTTCTTTGGTCCCTGCCCACTTTGTTAGGCAGTCGGTGCACAAAATGATGTACTACTTCTACTTTGAAGGGGGGTTGATGGGCCCCACAAAATCCATGCCCCACTTCTCAAGTGGTTCAAAGGTCACTTGAGGTTGCATGGGAATTTCATCCTTTGGAGTGGGTTTCCCCATCCTCTGACATTGATCACACTGGCTCATGTATCTCTTCACATCCTGATGAAGAGTGGGCCAGTAGTAGCCTGCTTGCAATATCTTGAAGGATGTTTTTTTGTTGCAAAATTACCTCCACAAGGCCCATCATGATAGGTCAGGAGGATGTCAAAGACTTCCTCCTCCCTGACACATCTTCTCAAGATCTGATCTAGGCTTAGTTTGGAGAGATTGCCTCCAATCTAGGTGAAAGGGGCGCTTTTCCTAACTATCCTACTCTTCTCTTTTGAGGACAGGTGTGGTGGGAACTATGTTGAAACCAAGTAGTTTGTTATATCAACAAACCATGGAGAGAGTACTGATATAGAAAATAGGTGTTCATCTAGCATTTGGTCATCCACCATTCCTTCTTCACCTGTAGGCAAATTTTCTCTAGACAAAAAGTCAGCAACAACATTCTCTTTACCAGGCTTATCAATAATGGTCAAATCAAATTGCTGTAGTAAAAGAAACCATCTAATAATGTGAGCATTTACATCTGGTTTTTTCATTAAATATCTAATTGCAACATGATCATTATGCACAAAGGTTTGATAGCCTGTGATATAATGTCTGAATTTGTTTAAGTAATGCATGACAACTAGGATTTCTTTCTTGGTCACTGTGTAGTTTAACTCTGCCTTTGACAGTTTTTTTCTTTTAAAGTATATGGCATAAGGTAACTTTTCATCAATTTGTCCTAGGACTACTCCTATTACTTTGTTTGAGGCATGTAAGTGAATGTGTAAGTGTAGGGCCTAGTTTGGGCCTCTGAGAATTGGGGCAGTCACTAGCTTGCTCTTCAAGGTATTTGAGGCTTCTTGATAGTTTTCCGACCATATTAACTCAACATCTTTGCCTGAGAGGCCAAAAAGGAGAGGCTATATTGCTGAAGTCTTTAATGAATCTCCTGTAATATCCAGATAATCCTAGGAAACTTCTGACAACTCTCACCTTTTGAGGAGGTGGGACCCTTTGGATGATGGCAATTTTGTTGGGGTCCACCTGCAGTCCTTGTTGAGATATTGCATGACCTAGCATGGTCCCTTCAGTCAACAAAAAATCACATTTTTCTGAACTAAGGGACAGGTTCATCTCAATACACTTATCTAGAACTTTTCCTAGGTTAGATAAGGCTTCCTGAAAGTCATAGCCATAAGGAGTAAAATCATCCATTTATATCTATTGCATCATGAACCCGTTCATAAAATATACTTAATACCGCTCTTTGGAAAGTGGCTGGAGCATTGCACAAACCAAAAGGAAGGACCCGGTATGCAAAGGTACCCCAAGGACAAGTGAAAGTGGTCTTATCTTAGTCTTTCAGGTTGATTTGAATATGATTGTACCCGCCAAACCCATCTAGGAAGGAGAAAATCTTTTTCCCTGCCAGACCGTCTAACACTTGATCTATGAAAGGTAAAGGAAAGTGGTCCTTTTTAGTGGCTTTGTTCAATTCTTGATAGTCGACATAGATTCTCCATTTACCATTTTTCTTTGGCAGTAGCACCAAAGGAGAGATCCATTCACTGTCAAAAATGGGATAGATGCATCCTGCATCAATCAATTTCTGCAGTTCTTCCTTAACACTCTCCTTAAGTGTTGGGTTCATCCTCCTTTGAGGCTACTTAACTGGTTTGCAATCTTCCTTGATGTATATATGATGAGTACATATTGAAGGGTGCAGTCCCTTCATCTACTTATAACTCCAAGAAAAGGCATCTAGATGTTCTCTCAGTAGGCTGTATAGATCCTTCTCCTAGGAAGGAGATAGGGATGGATTGATTTTCAATGTTCTTTCTGGGCTGAACTCTATATTTTTGACACAGAAAGAAGTAGGGTCGGCCACACAAAGATCAGTTGAGGGGTTGTTTTGGGTTTCTCTTACTATGTCTTCTAATGGTGATGCATTGGGAGATGGATTATGAATCAAATTTTCAATCATATCATCCTCATCTTGCGGTTTTCCTCCCATGGAAATTTCCAGTGCACAAAGCGGTGCAGAATAAACTTCATCCTCATCCTGCTCCTCCAACCAGAGAGGTAGATCATGTTCTAGCAAGGGTTGAGCAGGAGGATATAGGGTTAATTTCTTGGACATGTGCCCGTTATTTATGGTCATTTCCCAGCTCGGCAGCTGATTTAGGAATTAACTGTAGCCAACTAGTGTCTTCCCAGGATGAGAGGATACCCAGTGAGCTTTTCCTTTGGCTGGAGAACTAAGAAATCAGTAGGGTACTCCAAAGAATCAATGGAGACCATCGCATCTTCCACAATCACCTCAGGGGTCATGGTGGAGCAGACTGCTAACTGCATCACTATCGTGGTCTTCCTCAAGGAGCCTTGGAGGTTAAGTTTGAGCATTGTGTCCTTTGTCATCACATTAATGGCAACTCTTATATCAATCAAGGTATGTGGGACCATTGTGCCATTAATGTGGACATCGACTACTGGGCTTCCAGGATCCAGATATTTTGGATAGATTATCTGCCCCAACATCAGGTCGGATAGTTATCCTATGACATTGATGGTCGGGGCATCTCTCTTGCGCCTTCATGGATGCCTAAAGCACTTATCTTTGATCAACCTATTATAGATAGGCACATCTTTTATGTCTTGGAGAAGTGGTATCTTCACACATAAATGTTTCCATTCTCCCAGGAGTTCAATCTCTTCTCGGGTAAGCTAGATTGTCATGGATAGTCTCTCAGGAAAGGGTGGACTTGCTTTAGGTTCGCTTTCCTCTATATCTTCCTCAAACTCCCTGGGTGGAGGCTAGCTATCTAGGAGAACTTTCCCAGATCGCAAGTTGATTTCTTGAATCTCCATAACATAAGTTGGGCATGATGGTTCCCCACTATACATGTGTTGAGTCGGTATGTTGTTCGGGTTCGAATTTGGCTAGGCAGGCTTTTGGGGTTGCCTTGGTGGAGCAGAAGGTAATGGTTGTGGTTGGGTAGGTGGTGGAGGCAGAAGAGCGGGAAGAGAGTTGTATTGGGGCCTCCACCCCTAATGAGATGCATTCCACTGAGGTTGTGGTTGAGCATAGGGTTGAAATGAATGAGTGGCTAGTTGGGCATGATATTGAGATGTGAAGGAGAAGGAGGAGGTGTGGACCAAGAAGGATGAGAAGGGGGGCCCACGAAGGTATGGAGGTGACTTGGTTGGGGTGGTAGTATGCCTGAGATGTTCGTTGCGTCCCCTGTTGGTATGGTCTAGGTCCAGGCAGCCTTCTTTGGTTTATGTAGTAGATCTGTTCAGTGCCTCCTTCAGCCCCTTGGTATATAGCTTTAAGTCCGGGCAAGGAAGGGAACTTTTCTATGGAATGATTTTCTTCACAGACTGAATAGACCTCTATAGAGTTCAATGGGAATTCATTCCTAGGATGCCTCCTAGTGCATCTAGGACAAAAAATGGGCAAAGCCCTCTCTGCTTCCTCTTGTTTTCTTTTGATGTGTAAGGTATCCATTTGCATGGCAAGATTCTATAACATCTCACTCTTGAAGTCTTCCAGCATGCTTCTAATTTCCCCTTTAATGGATGAATTGGAAGAAGAGGTATTGGCTATGGGTTGACCTCCCCTACCTTTCTTTCTGGCTGCTCTAGAATGGTTTCTATAAAAAGTCTTTATGTCCTCATAGGATAGTTGGTAAATATCCCCCCCAGCGAGTAGATGAAGGGCGTCTAAAAGGTCTTCCTAGATTCCCTTGAGAAGGACCAACTTTAGAGACTTAGGGTCAAGTGTATACCTAACCCTTTTGTAATTGAGCTGGAACCTCTCTTCGTAGTCTTCCAGGGAATCATCACTTCCCATGGACATTCAAAAGATTTCTTCTTTAGTATCTTTTGACCTACAATAGTCTTGATACTTGTTGTTAAAGGCTTGCTACATCTGAGACCAAGTTGTGATGCTATTTCTAGGTAATCCCATGAACCAACATAATATTGCATCCCTTAGAGTAGAAGGGAACAATTTCAACTTTTGCTCATCTTCTACATAGTCTTAAGCTCGACAGATGACAACAAACTCAAACAAGAATGTGTCAGGATCTTCTATAGTTAAGCCATGGAAATGAGGTAGGGTTGAGGGAATTATATTCTTCATTTTGGTGTCCACATTGGTCTCCTGAATGGGAAAGGTACCCTCTATTATTTCTCCATTTCCCCTAGAATTTACGTTTTTAGCCATTGGCTCCAAAGGAACGTTTTCTTCTTCTTCCTCTTCCCCTATAGGTTCTTCAAATATGTCTATTTTTTCACCTAAGGGTTCTTCTTGATCGCAGCCACTGAAGAAGAGAGAAGGTTGGTTGTGTGAAGCAATGGGGGTGTTCGGCAAAATTTTTCCTGAGTTATCTCTATTCCTATGAGGCATGAAAGGAAATCTTTTTGGTTGGTTTTTTGTTTCTTTTTCCCCACACTGATAGTACTTATAGAAACTAAAATTGTGATTGAACAAAAAATATTGCAACTAGCTGAAATGAACTTAATGAATGGAAATTTGCAGAATTGAAAAGGAAAGAAAGGAAATGCAGAATTGAAAGAAAGGAAATGACTAGCTTCTCTTGCCGAAATGAAATTTGCATAATTGAAAAGGAAAGTAAGGAAATGCAGAACTTTGAAAGAAATGAAATGACTAGTCTACTATTGCCGAAATAAAATATTAGCATAATGTTGCAATAGGAAATAGAAGAAAGTAGTAATCACAGAATACTCTGATGCTTCCTCAAAAATGATGCCAAAAATTGGTGAGTTCCAGTATTGTAGCAAGAATGCTGCAACTCCTGGGTTTCCAACTTTAATTTTATCAACCCGGTAGTTCGTAACAAACTTGGAAGCATCAGTGTTGTATGCACAAGTACTAGTTCTCACTGGAGGTTGTCACTTGGTCATCCAGCGCAAGATCACTAAGAGCTCAACCCAACTTCTATATATCTTAGAAGAAGCTCTACGTGTGATGAAAGAAAGAAAGATTACTCTACAGAAGCTATCCTAATTGCAAAAAGGAAAAAGACTAGAATGTGAAGCAAGACCTAGTAAACCGTAATTAACAAGCTAATTCTACTTTTGCCAAAAACATTATGAAAACCATGAAAGCAATGCCATTACCTACTCAAGAAATTAAACGACATCTAACCATGGTATTTCTGGAAATAAATAAGAAAAAGACATATTTGTGGATTTTTATGTGGTTTTATGTGAATTTAATCATGCATCTAATCTATTGTGTGTGAGTGTGGCAATGAACAGGTGGCATTGGAGGGTGGTTTTGGAGCTTGGACGGATTGAATATGGGGTGGATGGGTCCTAGGAGGCCTTAGCTGGCCTTCTGGAGGCTTATCCAACACTCGACCTTCAAAACAAAGCCTACAGGAAAAACTATAGGACGACACAGGGAAACTACAGGAGGAAAATAGGGAAACTACAGGAGGCCTACAGGAGGAGGCCGAGAAACATTTCCGCTATTTTGAGGGTATGAGAGTGGGTGGAAAAGGTGGATGAAGGTTGGGGTGAGGTGTGAGGGTGCCTAAGGTCTACCGTGAACCTCTAGGAGAGAGAAAGATGATTGGGTTTCCTCAAGGAGAGAGGAAGAAGTTCTATGAAAAATGAAGGAAACTAGGGCAGAATTGAGGTGAGGATTGGGAGACCTGTACAGCATGGATCAGATGGGGAATGTGATTGCTGATAAGATAGCCTACTACTGGAAGAGATATGATGCATAGAAACTGACAGTCAACCAAGAAGATCAAGCAAGCAATGAAATGAGTGCATCTAGAAAAAAACAAAGTTTTGCATTACAATGGCCTCAACTATAATGTATGAGAGGAAATGTTGGGAAATTCTACAAGAAAGGAAAGCATGAAAGAATACTATTGAAAATTAGGAATTTAACATGATAGAGGAGATTTGAAGCAAAGCAAAACCGGACTATCAACCTACTAAAGAGCTGCAAACACTAGAAGTCCTATGAATGAGGAAAATCTGTATTTTTGGGGCACCAAGAGAGTCTTTGCCTCAAATCATGGTCCCAGAGGGAGGAAGAGAGGCCAAGGCACTATTGCTAGCCTTTTGAATCTTTTCTGATCGCTTCTTAACCTGCCAGTGAAAGCAAAAATGGGAGCAAACTACTAAATCATCAAAAGCAACCTATTCTTAACCATAAAAGAAATACATCTAACAGCAAATTGATCTACAAACTGAAGTAAGCATATAAATACAAGTAAAGAGAAGCTTGGTTGCTTGGATTGGTCCCTAACCCAAGAGCTTCAGCCCTCTGAGGTAACTCAGTGCTAGCTCAAAAAGGATTCCATCTTCATTATAAAAAAATAGCAAGATTACATGAAACTGTCACAAAATAATAAGCTCGAAATTTGAGTAGTGTTTACATAAGCAAAAATCTGACCATAGTGAGGCCCTAGGCCTCTCTACTTATAAATCTAATGCTACCAATAGCTTCCTTAAAATCATGGAGACTTGGCTCCCAAAACTTGAGATAACTCTCAATCATCTTCCACTTTCTCGGCTGCCTTCTAGTGCATGATTCAACTGCTTGTACTCCGAGCTGAATGAAGGGGAATTCGAAGTGAAGAGTAATAAATGAGGGGGATTCCCTCCTATAAGTCCTCTCCTCTATCTACTTCGAGTTATTGTTGCCATTTGACCAGTAGATCCTTGACTTTGACCTCAAAATCCATCAATAATCTGCATTAAATACATGTTAGACCACATGGCATCATAACTAAGTCAACTCACTCTATAAGCATAAATATAATCAGAAAATGAGCCCATATACTTACCTATTTATGAGGCTCATCAGTATAGGCCCGAAATTTTTAATTACACCCTCCTGTGTCATAAGCCTTTTGTGCTTAATAAACCGTTGAAAAGGGTGAGTAGGCTCACTTCTTACCCATAAGTCCATTTCATGTTCTTTTCTCTAGAAAGAGTTATAGGCCTTAAACCACTTAAGTTGATTAACTGCGAAGGAAATAAAAGCTTCAAATTGGACGTCCCCAACAAAAGGGCTAGGATTCTTATCTACCTCTTCTTCTAATACAAAATTATCTAAATAAAATTCACAAAGAAGTCGCTGAACTTTTACCCCATGTTATTTACAAAAACTTATAAATTCTTCAGTGGTTTTTAATTCTATTGGTTTTCTAGCCTTTACAGATTTAATCTTCAATAATAAGTATCTTTCCAATTGAAACAGGGCTTAGTTCGTAGCAGGTTACCTACAGGATAATACATCCGAATATAGCGAGAAAATGGTGTCAATATAATCCATGACCTTGTCCATATTAGTCTTTACCTTCTTCAGTCTTTTTTCACCTGTCTAAGCCTAGAAAAAGTTTCATCCTCTGTTATAGTCAACTGTCTGAGTTGCTTTTGCAACTCCTGATAATTCTACAGAGGAACTGTCTCATTCCTATATTGGTTTAAAGCAAGCTGGGCTTCTGTTAGTTCCTCCTGTAACCTCCAAAGAGTAGGTTCACTACTTGAAGGGGTGTCCTTAAATTTTTCTTCAGTTTGGGTGCTTGTGCTATGGGAGGGTATGCTCTCATTCTGAATTATCTTATTATGGGAGGACCAACCCTCTGTTCGAGTTCTTTTATTGTGGTAGGACCAACCCTCTGTCTGAACAACTGTATCCATTAATTCTACATGAAAATTTGTTTGAGTGGCTACCGTTTGAGTAAAAATAGGTTCGATCTGGGTTTCAGTTGCCCTACCCTAACATATTTCTGTTTGTGTGGCCACCGTGACTACCTCATGAGTAGTGCTCCAGGCTTCTCTATTTTTAGTTTTGTTCAATTTCTAACGTAGCCTTATAATTGTCTTCTGGAGATTTTGGTATTTCTTACTCAACTTCTTTAGTTTTGTTTCAGCTACCCACGTTTTCTGAGGTGCCTTCTTTGTAGGAACAAGTTTGTCAATACCCTCTATATCTAAGGGTTCCTCGTGCTCGTCATGGTTGTGCTCCAATATAATTGTGTCACCAGACTGGTTATCGGATTCGTTAATAATTTCTGTGTTCACTCCCTCTTCCTGGTCTCTAGCTTATGGAGAAGCTAGAATTTCTGTATGACCAGAATCTCCTAAGGATTGAGCTTCCATAAGGTTAGGATCGAGTGATCTTCCAGGTTGCATATATGCATTCAAATTTGCCAGGACCTGTGCTATCCCTTCCTCAAAATCCTGCAAAAGATCATCTTGGGGGTTCATAGGTGGTGTCTGAGGAGGTCCTGCTTCATTGCCTGGTTCATCATCAAAATGTTGTACTCCCTCTTGTTCTGAGTCTGACTTATGTTCTTCCTCGAGTTCTTGTTCTGAATTGGCTTCTTCTTCAAGTTCTGATTCAGAATGACATTCTATCCCTTGTTCATGTTCAAAATTGTAATCTTCCTTGGGCTCAGGCTCTAAATTATCCTTTTCTTCTGGTTCTGGCTCATAATTACGTTGTTCCTCTGGTTCTGACTCAGAGTCCTGTACACTAACTGGTCTGGATGGTTCTGTAGGTTGTTTAGCGCTACCTTAAGGATTTACAGACATCCTCTGGGCTAGTTTTGACCTTGCAGACTGCCTGCGCCTATGGGGTTCAATTTTTGAGTGAGAAATCCTTTTCCTCTTCGGATCTGGGTTCTGCTAGCTCATCTCCAAGATTGTATAATTTTGGATTACAGAGTCTTCACTAATATCTAGGGGCACTATGAGACCATCCCAAGTTAAGTTTTTTTGAACAAGATTATGGCTAACAATTAATATAATCAAACCATGGTGGCTAACTATAGTTTCAGTGTGCATAGCCCATCTTATTCTATCAGTGGTATCATGCAGCAATGAATTCAAGAAAGATGGCAGATTAATAGTGAGCTTTTGTTTTAAAACAACTAAGAGTTTGAGTTTTCGTGGTATTACCACATCTCATCGTCCATCATAGGTGATGTACCTCTGGACAACACTTGCCAACTCATGCCATGGTTCTCCCAGAGAAGACGGTTGGATGCCCTTGCATTTTCTGGTTAATTCCGCGCCTACATCTCTGAAAATCTCCACGCATCTTACAACATTATGGGTTTTTTAGGCCATACAGTTCCTTCCACCGGAAACCCAGATACTTCAACTATCACAACTTCTGATACTGTGATTCTTCCTCCTTTCACCATGGACTGTCCATTCCGTAAATGCTGTAAGAATGCGATAGCAACTTCACTGTTAGGGGACTGAAGCCTGGTGAAGTATGACATCCATCCTACGCGTACCAGAATCTCCCTAGCTCTGTCTGAAATTTCCAATATTAAAGGTTCTTGGTGCACTAATTTTCCACCCATAATGCTTGAATTCTTCCTACAATTTCAAAAAGATTACCAGGAAAGAAAAATGCAGCAGAGAACAGCAATAGCAAGAAACATACAGTAGAGAACAACAATAGCAAGAAACATACAAAAGAGAAAAAAAATGGTGAGATAGAACAACAAGCAGCTGTAATGGCTAAGTTTCATTAAGCGGAATTTCTTTGAGAATTAATATTATTAATTCGAGGACTATCATATTACAACATGTCGTTTAATCATGGGATACCGTAGTAACGTATGAAATCCAATAAAATAAATATAGCGCATGAAAGGGTGTAATGGGAGTCATCCCCCTCCTTCAAATGAGAGGCTACCTACGACTGAATAGACAGGGATGTGTTGTTCTGACAGCAAGGCAAGAGGGTGAAGGGTACGACAATAAATGAAATAGAGTACGCATATCAATGACGGGACAGCAAGAAGTATGGTTATAATGAGAGTGGAGTGTAAAAAGGTAGTTATGAAATAAAAGTTAAGACACTTTGGGTTGATGATAGGTTATGCGAAAAAGGACAGCAATATGGAAAAAATATGCTCTGCTGACAGTACCTTAGTTGATAATGATACAATTGATAAAAAAACATTATCTCATGCATAAATGTTCTTGAAAAAATAAGGAAATAATTTCTCCGAGAAAGAAAGAATAAGAAGAGGGTATTATAATGATTATTGACGTTAAAATATCACTTTAATGCCATAAGCAGAGCCTCTACTGCCAACAGGCATCCATATCCTCAGCAGGGTTGCTTTTTAACCCTTATGAGCTAGGACCCTCAATTTATAAGTGGGAAATTCCATTGTTGTTATATAGAAGAGATTAGTGTGCTAGCGTGGTAACCAGATGACCACACTGCCATTCACTGGGATGTAGCAAAAATGATCAGGCCAGCTCGTGATGAGACCTCCTGTTCCAAGGATAGTCTAGCTACCCAATGGATCATAACCCGGTGTGGTCGCCATAGTGGGAATGCGACTTTGCTATAGCCTTATGAACATGGTAGGCTGGCTCTTAATGAGACCCCCTATCCTCTATCTGCAAACAAAATTTTTCTATTGTTACATATTTTTATGATAAACAGAGGGAGGCTCAATACTCCTTAAGAGTAAGGATGGTGGAAAAAGTTAAATATGTCAATAAAAAAAATATACCCATAGTCTTATTTATTATAGACAGAGAAATTTATAACCAGGAGAAGTAGAACCAGCATGGTATTCAAGATGATTTATCAATATCAGGTACAGTAGAAGACAATGCAGTAGAGTAGTATATAAATAATTGCGTCTCTTTTCTTGAAAATAATCTATCATCAATAGGTTGTCCTATTAAAGATCATAACGTTAATAGTATTAAATCCCTTCAATAGGATCCATACTTATTTCCCTCATGAAAGTAGTGTACTTCCTGCCATGAAAAGAAAACAAAATGGGGTTGAGATAAGCTAAGAGTAATGACACAAAAGGAAAGGAAGTGTTGTTCAATAGATTGAACAACAACATAATCGCAAAAAATGTGTTGTTCAAAAGTTTGAATAGCAGTTCCAAATACACAAAAGGTGCTGCTGAACAACAAAAATAAAAAGGTGTTGTTCAAAAGTTTGAACAACAACACACGAAAGAAAGTGTTGTTCAAAAGCTTCAACAACAAAATACACAAAAAGAAGGTTTTGTTCAAAAGTTTGAACAATAGTTGTTCAAAAGTCTGAACAAAAAAAAAATTGTTGTTCAAGAGTTTGAACAACAGCTAAACACACAAAAAGTGATGTTCAAAGGTTTGAACAATAACTGTTCAAAGGTTTGAACATCAGCTATTCAAAAGTTTGAACATCAAATACATGGAAAAAAGTGATGTTCAAAAGTTTGAATGACAAAAAATCTTGCGAAAACGGTTGTTCAAAATTTTGAACAGCAAAAAAATGCGCGAAAAAGTGTTGTTCAAAAGTTTGAACAGCAGCTGTTCAAAAGTTTGAATAGCAAAAACATGAAGAAAAGTGTTGTTCAAATGTTTGAACAACAAAAATGAGGAAAAAACTGCTCTTCAAAAGTTTGAACAGCAAAAACACGAAGAAAAGTGCTATTCAAAAGTTTGAACAACAAAAATGCGGAAAAAAAAAGTGTTGTTCAAAAGTTTGAACAACAAAAACATGAAGAAAAATGTTGTTCAAAAGTTTGAACAACAAAAATGTGGAAAAAAGTGTTGTTCAAAAGTTTGAACAACAATTGTTCAAAAGTTTTAACAGCAAAAACACGAAGAAAAGTGTTGTTCAAAAGTTTGAATAGCAAAAATGTGGAAAAAAGTGTTGTTCAAAAGTTTGAACAGCAAAAACACGAAGAAAAGTGTTGTTCAAATGTTTGAACAAGAAAAATGTGGAAAACAAAGTGTTGTTCAAAAGTTTGAATAGAAAAAACATGAAGAAAAGTGTTTTTCAAAAGTTTGAACATCAAAAATGCGGAAAAAAGTGATGTTCAAAAGTTTGAACAGAAGTTGTTCAAAAGTTTGAACAACAGAAATGCGGAAAAAAGTGTTGTTAAAAAGTTTGAACAACAAAAACACGAAGAAAAGTGTTGTTCAAAAGTTTGAACAGCAAAAATGCAGGGAAAAAAAGTGTTGTTCAAAAGTTTGAACAACAACACACAGAAGAAAGTGTTGTTCAAAAGTTTGAACAAAAAAATTAAATTAAATAAATAAATAAAAGAAAATCAAATCAACAATCATATTTATAGATTTTACAATGAAGAAATAACTTTTATCATCATGAAGTTGCCGAGGGATTGCCCTCTTCAACTAAAATGTGCATGGTGGGGTCCTCACATATCTACTGGTAGAAAGATTCTCTAGTAAGTGGTTTTTGGTAGAGGCGTACCCGATGACCTTTTTCCTTAAAAGAAGAACCAGACCCATCAATGGTGGCCAACATAAGGGTGCCATTGTCATGTACTTTCTTTATTTTGTAAGGGCTTATCCATCTAGTCTGTAGCTTTCCCGAGAAGGCTTGGAACATGGAATCATATACAGGTGCCCGTCGCCCTCATGAAATGTCTTTTTCTTAATAAGGGCATCGTGCCATTTGGCTCTTTGCTATTGAATAAGTGCAGTATGTTGTAGAGCCAATAATCAAATTTCATCTAATTCGTTCATTTGTTGTAACCTGTTAACCTGGCTTCAACTAATTCCAGTCCTACCTCCTGGGCTGTCCTTAGTGTTTTTATATCAAATTCTATGGGGAAAATGGGTTCCTTACCAAATACTAGCTGATATGGACAGTATCCAATAGTGTTTGTCCAATTTGTGTGATATGCCCACAAGGCCTCTAGAAATCAAGCAGTCTAGTCTCGTCTATGCGAGGAGACTATCTTCGTTAAAATAGCTTCGATAACTTTGTTGGTGCTCTCTACTTGCCCATTCACCTACGGGTGATACGGAGAGGTAATTCTGTGTGTAATGTGATGATTTTTTAGTGTAGCAGCGGTGTTGTGACCCATGAATTGTGGCCCCCCATCAGTAATCACTTCTCTGGGTAAACCATACCACACAAAAATTTCGGAAAGAAAGCTAACAACAGTTTGCTCTATTGCTTTTGGTAACGCTACTGCTTCCACCCACTTAGTTACATATTCTGTTGCAACCAATATATACGATTTATGGTTGGATGATGGTTTGATCGACCCAATGAAATCTAATGCCCAATGCTCAAAAGGTTCTATCTCCAGCTGTGGATGCAGGGGCGTTTCATTAGATTGACCAAGGCGGCCCATCCTTTGGCAATTATCGCATGCCTGAACAAATTTCTTAGCGCCTTTAAAAATAGTGGGCGAGTAGTAGCCCATTCATAAAATTTTATGTCTAGTTCTTCGGTCTATAAAGTCCTTTATGGAAAGCTTTTAAGATATCATAAATTTTGTCCTATCTGATGCACCTACGGATGTGCATGTCAGCTCATCTGTGGAAAAGATATCCCCCAATCCAGGAGAAACGAGTGATGCGCTGCACAATCAAATTCCTTTCTCTAGATGTCAGATGTTTGGGCAATATTCCCACTGCTAAGTAATTCACCACATCTGCATACCATGGTGTTTTTATGGTCACAGCAAACAAATGTTCATTCGGGAACTGATCCTCCACTGCCACTGTATCGTCTATTCTTGGCACTTGGGAGAGGAAGTTTGCCACAAGGTTCTCCTTCCCTAGTCGATCCCTTATAGTTATGTCAAATTCCTGCAAAATTAGTAACCAACATGTCACTCTTCCATTTGTGATAGTTTTGTTGGCTAAATATTTAATATCAGAGTGGTCAGTATATAGAAATACAGGATATCCAGTTCTATAGTGTCTAAATTTGTTTATAGCATAAATAACAACTACAAACTATTTTTCTATGACTGTATAGTTCAAATCAGTAGGAGTTAGGTTTTTGCTGATGTAATATATAGCATAGAGTTTCTTGTCTTCTTCTTGGCGAAGAATAACTCCAATAGTTGTATCTAATGCATCTGATGAAATCTGGAAAGGTATATCCTAGTTCGGCCTTCGTAATACTAGCATTTTCGCTACTAACCGTTTAAGATCTGTGAATGTAGTGTCACATTTATCAATCCATATAAAATCAACATTCCCTATCAAGACATATAAAGGTGCAGCAATCTGCGAAAAATTATTTATAAATCTACAATAATATCCAACAAATCCCAAAAAATTATGTACCTTTGTTTGAGTGCAGGGAGTAGCTAAAAAAAGGAGTACCTGTATCTTTACTGGATCTACTTGAATTCCAGCTGCCGAAGTGTAATGACCTAGAATTAGGCCCTCTGTCATCATCATATGACATTTCTCATGACTCAAGCATAGCCTAGTAGCAATACACCGTTCTAGGACTTTCTCCAATGTCTATAATGCCTGATCAAAGTCATCCCCATAGGGTGTAAAATCGTCCATGTAGACCTCCAATCCTTCATTTAAAGTTTGTGAAAATATTGAGTATGGCCCTTTGGAATGTGGTAGGTGCATTGCACAATCCAAAAGGCAATACTCTGTAAGCAAATGTTCCCCACGTGTAAGTAAAAGTAGTTTTATCCTGGTCTTCAGGGGCAATCTAAATTTGGTTGTAGCCACTGAAGCCATCTAGGAAAGAGAAGAATTTCTTCCCTGCCAGTGTATCTAGGACCTGATCGATAAATGGAAGGGGAAAATGGTCTTTTTATGTTGCTTTGTTGAGTTCTTTGTAGTCAATGCATATCCTCCATTTTCCATTCTTTTTAGGGACAACGACTAATGGGGAGACCCATTTACTGTCAGATATAGGAGAAATAAAATTCACATTTAATTATTTTTTAAGTTCTTCTTTCATAATATCCTTTAGATGAGGATTTAATATAAGCTGCAGTTGTTGGATGGGTCTTGCATCCTTTTTCAGTGTAGATGTGGTGCATGCAAAACTAAGGGTCAATCCCTTTCATGTCTGGGTAGTCCCATGCAAAAGCCCCTTTATATTTATTAAGGACTTGGATGAGTTTCTGTTGTTGGTCACTACTCAGATTAATGTTGATGTTCAGGATCTTCCCTAGCTCGATTTCGATAGGTTTGCTATTATAGATAGTGGTTGTTGGTATTGGTTGGTCATTGATATCTCTAAGGGAATCTTCTTCAATTTCATTGTCAAGGATTGCTTTAATCATGTGACATCTCAAATTAGACACCGTAGAAGGGTGATTGATAAAAGTATTAATGACATCGTCTTTTGTTTGGTTTTTGAATTCAAGGGCATCTACCACAATCAATGACGAACGCATATTTTCTGTTAAATATGTTACAGGTTGTTTCCAAGTTCTTACAATGGTTGGCTTGGCTGAGCAGGAGGGTATAAAACTAGATTATTTACATCATTTCCTCGGGTTATGGTCATACTTCCTGTCTGGCAGCTAATATAAGCATCAGCAGTCGCTAGCCAAGGCCTTCCTAATATTAAGGGATGTCCATCTAGCCGGTTCCTAGGATTAATAATCAAAAAAGCTACCGGATATTCCCAAGTGTCTACACAAACCATCACATCCGATAAAGTACCTTCTGGCTTAATGACTAAGCAGTTGGCAAGTTCCAGCAAGGCAGTTTTTGGTTCCAAGGCTGTGATGGCAAGCATTTCACAAGTTTTTGTTGTGAGAATGTTAATGGTTGCCCCTAAATCAACTAAATAATTCAGAAAAGAGAGGCCATTTATCTAGACTGTGACAATGGGGTTTCCTGGGGCTTCATATTTTACAGGTGTCCCTTTGCCTAGTAATAAATAAGAGAAAGTCCCGACAACATGCACAATTGGGGTTATTTTTGTTTTCCTCACAGACTTATTTATACACAACCCTTTAATAGTTTTGGCATATATTGGAATGTCTTGAATAGCCTGGAGGAGGGGTATTTTTATACATATATTCTTGAGTTCACCCAAAAGATCAAAATCAGGATACTCAATTGGTCGAGGTATTATCAATCTTTCTAGGAATGGGGGAGAAGAAGTTATGATTTTCTTGAGATCCTTCTGCTTAACTATAGCTTCTCCCTGCATTATTTGCTGGCTATATACAGTCAAAGGCTTACTCAGATATGTCTCTTTGGTTTCAGGTTGCAGATTTTTATCCTCATCTAGGGTAATTATGTGTCTAGATCTTAACTTAAGTTCATTACATTCTCTTGTCTCAAATTTAGGGTCCAAACTCTCAATAATTTGTACGGAATGGATGGTTCTGTTGTTAGGATTTGGATTCGGTTGGGCTGGGAGTTTTCACCGTATATTAGATTGAGGATTTTGCTGCAATGTGTAAGGTGCTGGTAAGGTTGGTTGAGATGGAGGAATTGTTCTAGTAGGCTGGTTTGTGAATCATTGCCAATTCGGTTGCCAGTTTTTATTTTGCGAGGTAGAAGGGGACCATTGCGAGGAATAGGGGGTTACTCTGCCAGAATGGTGGAGGATAAGAGGGATTTGACCGATTTGATTGATTGGGCCATGATGGCATAGAAAAGGCTTGAGGTAGCCAATTAGAGAAGGGTGGTTCGTTCTGCCATGTTGTCCCTGGATACTGCTGAGAATTATATTGTGAGGAAGGAAAGAATGAAGGTATGTATGCATACTTGTCGATCCTGCTTGCCATTGACGATGCTGGTTCATCAGATATACTTGTTCCACTTCCTCCTCGACTTACTTGAAGGCCACTTTTAACCCAGGAAGTGCTGGAAAACTTTTCGTAGTATGATCCTTAGCGCAAAAGGCACATGTTTGTATCATATCTAGCAGACATTCTCTATGATGGTGTTTCTTCCTACATCATGGAAAGGAAAAAGCCAGGGTCTGTTCTGCTTTGGCCTGCTTCTGTTTGGCTTGCATGATATCCAATTGTGTTGTCAGGGTCCCTAAGATATCAGTCTTGAAATCTTCGAGAAAATTACCAAATTAAACTCGTGTAATGCTCCCTTCTGAGGTTCTATTATCTCTATTGATTGCATCGCGCCCAGTTGGTTTCAGCCTTGTACTACCTCTGGAACACTTGATACACAATTGTACAATATTGTCAAAATCCTCTTGATAAATATCCCCTTTCTCCATTAAGTTTAATGTTTCTACCAATTGGTCTTTCATACCTTTAATCATTGTGGTTTTAAGAACTTTATAGGGTAGATTTGCATAAGAAGACCTTTGCAAATTATATTGAAAACGTTCTACATATTCTTCAAGAGTCTCGTTAGTCTTAGCTACCATTTGAAAGATTTCATCCTTCAGTTCTCTACTTTGGCAAAATTCTTGGTATTTTTTTCAGAAAGGTTGTTTTCATTTTTTCACAATTGTTAATGGTACCTCCACCAAGCCCCATAAACCAATGCAAAGTTGCTCCCTTCAGAGTACAAGGAAACAAATTCAGTTTCTGGGGGTCATTAGTGTAATCATAACCTCTACATAAGACATCAAATTCAAAAAGGAATGCATCAGGATCCTCTGAAGTTAGCCCATGAAAGGTAGGAATATTTTGTAACAAGATGGATTTCATGGGAGCATTGACAATTGTGTCAATGATAGGATATTATAGTGTAGAGGTTTGAGGCTGCCGCTTATTATTGGCCATTTGTTCAAAAATATGCCAATACTCTTCAGGGATTTCTGGAGTTGGAGATTTGTTCTTGGGAGGGCTAGAGCAGACTTGTAAAATGATTTTAACAACACTTCCTTGGTCTGGAATACTAGGGGACCTCTGTTCGACCACTGTTCGAGGAGATTTGGGTTTTGATAATTTAGTACTACCTGTTTCTCCTCCTCCTTCACGGAGGTTGCAAGAATTCCCTTCTTGTAAAGGGCTAAATTGCAAATTTTCAGTATTCTGAAAACTTTGTTCATACCCTTTAGTTCTGTTATGAATCTTAGCATTAGCTGCAGATGGTGATCCTGTGGCTTGAAGGGTTATAGTAGGATTTCTGGTGGAAATGATTCAGGGTCCTACGCATGACTGTGTTGTGCCTTGCAAAACAACCCCCCATTTCATCTTTATTATTATTCACAAGACCGTTAAAATATGAAATGGGTCCCTTTCAAAATAAAATTGATGTCAATAATCCTTATTTTATAAAATTCCAATAAATCCAAAAGCAATATCTCTTTAAAACATTGGAAATAAAGCAAAAATGTATGCATCAAGCAAACAAAAGGCTTCCCCCGACCCGATAAAGCTATCGGCGATATCGGCCATCGGCATCCCCTTGTGCATCACTATTGCGCCCATCGGCCAAGCCCCGACCCGATAAAGCCATCGGCGATATCGGCGATCGGCCATTCTCTTGAGCATCATTATCATGCCTATCGATAAAGTCCCGACCCGATAAAGCTATCGGCGATATCGGTGATCGGCGGATCCCTTTGTATATCAAGTATTGCTCATAGACGTTTCCTGACCCGATATCGGCAATCGGCGATCGGTGGTTTCTCTTGCCAAAACCTTAATGCGCATAAGCCTTTCCCCGATCCGATATCGGCGATCGGCGATCGGCATCGTTTGGAACATTGTTAAAACTATCCTCGCGCCCCTCCCCGATCCGATAAGATAAGGCACAGAAATCCAAGAAAAGCCGTTAGAATGATTGGAAAGCTCGAGTTAATGACAATTAAGGCATAATCATTCCCGCTCGGCCGCCGGTACGCCCATTGCATCATTTAAAAGATCTTTAGGCGAATATTGCACTAATGACCATTTATAAGGTGGCAGGTCCTATACGGCCCCTTAATGAATCCATCCTTTCAAATCTGCCTATAGATCATATCCGCCCTGTTTTAATAAAGGAAAAGTATATCGACGTTCTTCTTATTTTACTCTCAGTTGCGAGTTTCATTATTATCTCAGTATTACGCCAAAACCACTCTTCTGTGTAGATTACAGATTTGTCAAGCAGTTCAGGCATTATGGGAAAAAAGCAGAAGAAGGTTGCAGGCGCTATTGAATCACCGTCCACGACACAACTAATCGTAAACAGTAAGAAGGGATTGATATCAGATACAACATGCGCGGGACTCGCCAGAACTACCTGGCAGGGAACTTATGATCTGCTAGAAGCCGAGAAGCCTGCGCAAGTGATAGAGGAAGCTATTGCAGATTCCACCAAAAAATCAGAGTGCACTCTCAAGGACTTGGCCGACTCTTTCCTACATAGGATAGCGGCAAGAGAGCAAATGCTTCCTTACACTGATGTTATCAAATGGGCAATTGAAGAAATCCCTATCACAGACAGGACTTTCGTCGCAAACGACGGAAGGATTTTTGGGTCCTTCAAGCCAGAGGATTTGAGGCAAATGTATCATTTGCCTATGCCAGAGAAGGTTTACAATAGCGCATTCCTGGAGAAGTTCGCGAGTGAGAATGAAATTGAGTCTGAGCCTATCAAGGATTGGAGGTAGAATCCAGCTAAGCACAAGCATGAAGCCTCCGGTAAGTACTCAATCAACTCCTTGTGTTCACCATATTGCTATGCCGCTATAATGATGTGTAGATTATGGGGTCTGCATGATTCTGCCAATTTTACTATCGAAATGGTTCCCCTCATGGAGGCGCCAATCAACAGTTGGATTATGGATTGGGCCACCATCCTTTCGGATAAGCTCGCCCTTGCCATCCAAGAATATAGGAATAAGACCAGAGTTGCGAAAGGATAATCCCTCCATTTTATTACAGTGCTTATATTTTGGATACCTTGTGTTTTAATTCCGAATTTCCCATTCTCGGTTGGAGGTGGACCGCACAGGACCCCTCCCCCATCCATATTTACCATCGTAAGATGTGGAAGTCGTCTCACAAAGCCCACTTGTATAATATCTGTAATGGTTTCATGATTCCTATTTATTATGCCATTTTTAATAAGCCCATCCCAAGGATTTCTTACTTAGCCTCTTTTGACCTGCCGTCAGTAGGTAGTTGGTTTGGGGAAGAATTGTTTACGTATATAAGAGTCTTTGGCAGTGAAGCCAATCCCCATGTCCTTCCCTTATATGTCCCTGATAAATTGTTAGCCCAGGAAATTGCCTACCAACTTTCGGCTAAGAGTACCACACAGACTCTTAGGAACAAACAAAAAAGGGGCTGGCCAACTTTTCCTTTCAGATGTGCAGTTTTCACCTTGCATGATTTAAAACATGCAGAAAAAGAAGCCATCAAAATTCAAACTCTAAACTTTCCTATAATCCCAAACAGAGCATATGACCCCAGAAAATATGCATACGCCGCTCTAGAACATGCCAAATTATCAACATTTGAGCATAAAGAGGATATTTTTGATGATTTGTTTGCTTCAGCAGAATCAATTGGTCAGGTTAAAGAGCTTGCTAAAACAAGGTATAATGACGAAGGGTTATTTGAATTCAACAAGCTCAGGGAGCAGAGGTTGCAAACTCTGCCCCTGGATTTAATAATGCCAACCCAAGTGACGTCTTCAAGCGAGCCTGACAAGCAGCAACAAAGGAAAAAGCAAGAAGAAAGACTGAAGCGAGAGCAAGCGAAACGTTTAAGGAAGGAAGAGGAAAAACGATTGAGAAAGGAAGAGGAAGACAGACTAAGAAGGGAGATGGCAGAGATCCAGCAGAAGGAACAGGAACGGCAAGAGAAGGAGAAACAAGAACAACTGCTGAAGGAGTTGCAATCCAAGCAAAATACCCCCGATACTAATAAGGGTACTGACACAGACCCCGAGCTGCAAAAGGAATGGCAGCATTTTAGTACCATTATCGGCGGAACTAAGGATTCTTAGAATACCGAGACTCCGAGAAGCAGCGGCATACAGAAGGAAGTTTCATCCCAGGCTTTGAGCACGACCACCGGCCCACCCAAAGTTATGAATGTAGAGATAATTCCGAAAGGTCCTAGTGACCAAATCACCCTCCTGGTAGAAGACATTCCTCCACTGAACGTCTTCTACAGCCCTAAGCATAAAGCAGTAGTAAAGAGATCAAGGAAAAGGCATGGCTTGATCAACCTCCCCTCTTTCCTGAGCAATCACTAACGGGCAATGTAGTCTGGAGAGAGAAATTTGATCCCTCTGATGACCTGACCAAGTTGTCACAATATGCGGGAGCTTATTCGGCTGCCACTATTGACAAGGCCTCAGAGGTAGCAGTTCTCTTAAAAACAAAGGACCAGGAGATTTTGGCTCTTCAAACGGAATTAGCAGATGTCAGACAAAGGGTAATGCAAGCTGAGCAGCAATCATCAGGACACCAACTAGAAACAGTGCGCATAAGCGAGCAGCTATTGGAACAGCAGAAAATCAATAGCCAATTGATGCAACAATGGCAGGAGGAGAAACAGTCGATCACCCAGGCAGCCATCCAAAGACAGAGCGAGGTGACAGAGGCATTGGAGCAGCTAAAAGCAGCAAATGAGCAATCTTTAAAGGCTAAAGATGAATATATTGCTCAAATTACAGCACAGTTGGAAGCCACCAAGGGAGATGCGCAAATACAAGAATTCAAAAAAGAGGCAATGATAATCAAGAAAGCGCTTGTATCCCAAGTTAAACTCTTGGCGCAATCCCTTTCTCAGGCGGAACCACTCTGTGAGTTGGCTATGACTGTAAGTGAGCAGGTAGAAAAGATTAGAGCAGAGTATAATCAAGCCGAAGAAGATATCTCAAACTATATTGAATGGCAAGATTCAAAGTCAGGTAAGCAAGCCAATTTACCTCGGATATTGGAAGTCCATAAAAATATATTGTTTACAGAATGGCAGACACAAATATTAAAGGCAGAAAGGGCAGCATCAAGATGTACATTAACCGCTGGTAATTT
>APFE030840473.1:25996-44309 GCA_000404065.3 Pinus taeda | reverse complement strand
CAAAGCCAACATAACAATAATAATGTAAGGGCACAACAATAACAATAGTGGGCTTCTATGGGGCACAATAATAACAATATGTGAACAACATGGGCACAAAAATAACAATAAGGGGCTAAAATGACAACAATAATAAGGGAATACACTAGTATTATAGAGACCTAACATAATTAGTGGAGGAAAGAGCGTTGGTCCTAAAATTTAGTGTTTCAGTCAACCTTCTCTAGAATTGACTTAGGGAAGTTTTTCTTCCATTCTTCGGGGATGTTTCAGTATGTGTTTCATGATGAGTCCACTTCAAATTTATCAATATTTTGGCACCTCATAATGTGGAACAGGAAGTGAAGAGGAGATGTCACAAAATACAATGTAACAAAAACCATGTGCTTTTTGTGGTTTGCGTAACCATGTTGCTTCCAAGTGTTGGAAGAGAATGCTAGCAAGGAAAAGAATAAGATATGTATACCCTTATCCACATCAAATAAGGAGCAAGGTCAGAAAATTATGGAGGAAGAATAATTTTTGTAGTCATTTAAACAAAGGTGGACACTAGAGAGCCACATGTTAGGAGCTCCACCTAGAGCAGTGACCAAAGGACCAGAAAGAGCCTAAAAATAAACCTATTACTGAAGAACATCAACAAGAAATCCAATTACAGGAAGATATCCCATCAACCCGGTTGGGTAAGAGATGGGTAGCATTTTTAAGTAGTTGAGCATGGCCACATTTTGTAAATCACATGTTGTGATATGTTTGTAAACGTGATGAAGTGTTTTCCATCACTAATGAATGCAACATGATATGTTTTTTCCTTTTGTTGATAGTTGGAGTAATGGTTTATGTTACGATTCAAATGTAAGATTTTCCAAAGAGTGTTTTATAAACTCTTGGAAAGTATGGGGTTTTCTTGGGTCATGATAGGTATTGTAAAGGAACATGTATTTTTCAAGATGTACTATAGGTTTGTACAAATGCAAGTGTTAGTTCATCACTTATGGCTCTGAAGTACAAAGGTGAAGGAGAAGGAAGTGTGGCTTGTTAGGGAACTTGTTATGCATGTGAGGGAGTACAATAGATTGTAGATAATGTTCACTCTTTTGGAGGACCAAAGTAAGGAGGAATGACCTAGGTGGCTCCAGAAAGGCTCAAGAATCAAAGGTGGCTTTGGAAAAACTCAAAAATAAAATTCCTTGGATTGTAATAAAACTAGGATCAGATTGAAGAACTTGTCACAATATTTCCAACAATGCAAATGAAACCTAATCGGAGTTCGTGTGTAAATGTAATGGCTAATCAAATTTTTGTTCAAGTTGGTCCCTGGTTAAATTTAGTAGAGTGCCAACTAAATTTGGAGGCTCACAGAATCTGGAGGTCTAGCTAAATTTGGTGGCCACTAACTAGGTGATAAATTGGAACTTAATGGTGATGGTTTCCGGTGTTCGGAAATGGTGAAATTGTCACCTAATTAATTTTTCCAGTGACCCTAAAAATCCGCCGGCATGTTTTTGAATTGTTATTAAAAAAAACATTTTTGTTTTCTTTTGCTCAGTTGGCTAATGGTCAAACCCGTCCAATCATGCCCAACACACACACACACACACACACATACACACACACATATACACACACACAGATATATATATATACTGTTACAACACAACCGACGGGGATTGAACATGCACCAATCGGATGGCCGACCCCACATGTATGGATTCATTATTTAAAAACTCCACTTAATATGACAACCCACCAAAAAAAAAACCAAGTATAAAAATGGTGTGGTGGTTATGGAGCCCAACCTTCCCCTCCAATAGTTCTCTATTTTAACCAACGTGCCAACACAAGCGGTGTTGGTAATTCTACCTAGAGAATTATATAAAAATATTGTGTTCATTTGTTTGCCAAAGGAACGGAGGGAGGTCGAGCGGAATAATGAATTGAATTTAATGCCCATGGAACCATGATGCAACACGTAGACCGAGGGCAGAGCCTTAACAAGCGATGGAACATGGAGTGATGGAACCCTGACACAGGGAATCTTGGAGGAATCTTTCTAGATTCCTTGGAGCTAAATTTTGATAGAGACTGAATGATGCCAAGTTTATACTCAGATTAACCAAAATTTCGCCAGCAGTATCATGGTATGGTTAGTTTTTTGATCTGAGAAGTGGATTTTTCATAATCAAAATGTTGAAGGCGGAACCATGAAGGTGGAATCTTGATGCAGAAATCCGCATGGAATATGAAAGATTCCTTGGCGGCCCAAAAATGACAGTTTCAAAACCAGGCCAGCTTTATACTCATATTTCTCAAAATTTCACAAGGAAAGTGGTGGTGTGATTAGTTTCTTTGTTTATACAACCAAATTTCATTCAACCTGCAAAAGAGAATCTTTGAGAAATCTTTGAGATTGTCGGGGAGGCCAAATTTGACTGAGTCAGAAAGGGGTCAAGTTTACAATCACATTTCATGATTTTTCACCAGAAATTCAATTGTGCAACATGTTTCTTTAGCAAAGGTGTGCATTTTCATGCCATCCTCGGAAGTGGAGGTATAAGATGCATTGATGCCACACCTTCTTTTGATTTTTGTAGAGATGGTGATTTGATGTTGAGATCCTTATTTTCCATTTTGTCAAAGGGTCCTTGTATGCAACTTCATGTGAGAGTTTGATATTTTGTCATGTTGAAGGAGAGCTTTTATGAGTGAGAGTTCTTATAGAAGAGTGTCTCATGGAGAGACATGCCACTCTAGTTAAGGGAGTTATTCTTTGTATTGACAAAGAATACATCATGTACTCATCAACAACTTGCAACATTTAATGAAGCGGCCTCCTCACTCTTGACATCAGGCTCGGAGAAGTAAGCCACACCAGGTGAACTCCATTATCAACTTGTTTGTATTCTTTTATTTTGATAGTTGTTGTTATGTTTACTTCTTCTTTAAAGTATGCATGTGGTTTTTCATACTCTTTCACATGCAATTCTGCTAACATCATAGAAGTAAAAGACATTGGTTAATTCCGATAGCTAAGAGAATCTGGATCCCTGGGTCGCAACTTCTCAAGCCACAGGTCAAGCCTGATGTAATCTATGGAGAACTCAGACAACTTGACCAAAACAAATGTTCATTTTTATTTCAATGTTTAAATATTTTAATAAAATTTATATAAAAGTTGTAAAGCTTATTGTAAGTGGGGTAGTTTACTTGGCAAGCACATGAAAGTGTAAAGTAAATTTAAGTGTAAGGTCCCATGTTCAATCCATTACATGTCTAACTTGTGTTTCATTTACATATGGGGAAGTGCATTTAATGATTATAGTGGTAGTGGTTGGAATCAACCCTCTCTCACTCGAATATGAAACTGGAGCAATTGCCAATTCCTTTAGCAAAAACGAAAAAATAAAGAGTTTTAAAATGATCTATATAGACTCTAAAGGTACATGATTAGGTTTATTGAGGTTTGGGGTTTATTTTTTGGTATTTTATAATATATACATTCTTGGACCCCAATTCATAGTGCATGGGCTCAACCCCTTATATAATTGTCAAGGTGGTGGAGCACCCCGCCAAGGGGATTTCGATGGCAATGCCCCCAAAATGATATTTTTGGAGAATTTTCCTTGTAAAATATTGCAGTTTCAATAGTCAATTTAGACCATTCATCATTAGATTGAAGATCTAACAATAGAAGTTATGATAGGGAATTTGCCCTAGAAGGTAACCCTATTTTGAGAGGGGATTATATAAGAACTATGTATTCATTGAGAACTGTTAAAAATTCTTGCTAGTTATTCCAGTATTTAGTTTTTAGGATAAAATATCGATGTTAATGTGTGTGTTTTTCATTGCATATTTTCTATTTTAACTAATAATATGTATGCAATAATTATATTATACAAGGTTATAACCTACATTTGTCTCACATACTATATATTAATGTTTTATATAAAGGTATATGATGTTAGTTTAGAGGATGATCCTTGGGTGGGAAATTCTCATACGCTCTTGGAGCACATGGTACAAAATTTGAGGAATATGGGATACTACACCCTCTCCCATATAGTGAACCTTTCAACCACAACTATGTGGGATCAAGATTGGATTACAATAGATTACAATAGAATAGTTGGGTTTTAGAGGAGAGGATGCACATTTATAGAGTGCGTATCTAAACAAATTAAAGATGGGCCGTGTCAATATCCATGAGCATTTGGACACATTAGTTTTGGTAAGTTCTTGTATAGGACTGTATATTGTAAAGTGAGGTTATATCACTTTGATCTGTGAGCGGTAGGTTGATCCTATGTTGGAAAACTAATGTTATATGTTTGTTAGCTTGGACGAAGGACATCTAACCATCTCGAAAACCACTGAGGGATAACTTAATGAAATCCTTGACGACTTCTACTTCTCTCTTTGTAAGATATGGAAATACTATAAATTCATTCTCAGGGATACATTTGAGGTTCCAATCGTAGATAACTTGAATTATGATGTTAGCTCAAAAAAATCGACATCGAATATCAGTTCATTATGGAAATTATTGTCTATTAAAGTGTTATTTTTTAAGTGTAGGAAAAAATAAGTGGTCAATGACTCATTCACCAAGACTATGAAAGGTGATGAGTTTCCGTGGTACTGAGACTTGGAATCCAAATTCTTAGGTCAATGTAAAAACATAAGAGAAATGGCCAAATGGGAGATTATTAAACTTTGTTGACCACTTATGTTATCCTTGGAGGTTGACGTGTTAGAGAAGTCAACATAATTTCATGAATTCATGCCTATTGTCATTGACCAGGGAATCTTGGCACAAAACACCAATGTTTTCCACAATCCACATACATGGACCTAGATCCAAATATTGTGGGCCACCATCCCGCCATGGTTGATGTAGTATTGGAGACATTTATATGGTTTTAATTTACATGATGTATTGGGTTAATTAGTGTCTTGTATTTGTTGGAGTCAACATGTAACAAAATTGTGATTTTAATATTTGAGTGTAGTTTCCTTTACATATGATAATGAAGATAAGTACTTAGTCTTTAAATGATATCCTTATATATGGATTTAAATATATCGCTAGCATTAACTAATTATTACTATTACATATTTATTCTTGATTGTTACTTTGGTTGGTGTATAGAAATATGTAGATATAATGTTTTATGATCAATATTGATCTAATTGGAAGTAGAGTATGTTGATGGATAATCAATATGCACTTCACAACAAAGCAATAAATGTTATATAGGATGGGATATACAATGTTGGATTTAAAATATTTTATATCAAATGGTGTATATTAAGTCAAATATAACATTTATTACATTGCTATAGGATGCATATTATTTCCACATGTCAATGTCATATTGCCATATCGTTATCATTACTATATATAAGTTTCTAATATAGCAGATCCTATAACCGTACATGCTTGTTCATGTATTTTGAATCCTTCACTAGATAAGTTTTAACTTTAGATGAAATCCATTCCTTGGATATGGTTTGTATCATGATTTTAGTTCTTGATCTGTAAACTACTGTGGATATTCAACTCGACAATTTGTCACAACAAATCTACTAAAATATACTAGAAAATCTAAAATCTACACTATGAGGGTTTATTTCTTCTTAGATTTTTGGACATGTTAATTACTATTTATTGTTTATGCATGAAAATTATAATTATGTAGAAAATAGAGAACAGTGAAATAAAAAGTCACAAACCATAATTGACACAATATATATCTTAGGAAACCCTTTACTAAGAAAACCAGTTTGGAAGGTAAGGCTGGTATGATCTTTTTATCTAAATAGAAAATCATTGCAAGTACAAAGAAGTACGGCCTATGGCCCATGGGCTAATACAATGTTCAAATCATCTTTATGTGCTCTCTCTCTATCCCTCTCATCTACTCTACTCATCTATGGGACAAAATTCTCTCGAAAATAATTAAACACCTTTTCCTCCTAATGTCTCGGTTATAACATAACCTAATAGCTTACTAGTGGTTAATTTTGACTCCTTTAACTCTTAATTAGAGTTAAAATATTAACTCTTCTGAAGTCTTATTCATCTTGATCATGTGGCTAGCCCCTTTTCCATGAGTAATGTGGTTGACTTGTCATCGTTCTAAATTATGGTGGTCAAAATAGGAAGGTCAACACTAGAGTGACATAACTTTTGCATACAGATTCTGATTGAGGTGATCCTTGCATCGTTCTAAAGGTTTCTATGTGTAGAATAGAAAAATAAGGTATAATGCCAAAGGGTCTCTTGCCTTGAACATATTTTTTGTTCTTTGATGATCATGCCTGACCTTTGTGGCTTTTGCAATGTCTCTTATACCTATCTATGGATTTTCCAGATATTCTCAACAATTTTTTCTATCCTTAAGGCATTCCATTTTAGATCCTCCCTCACTCCTCATTGCTTCCCATATGCAATATCCAAAGGTGAAGTGGATGTATTAAAAAAAATAAGTTTCAAATGTGGAATTAATAGTAGAAGCGTGCAATGTTATGTTATAAGAGTATTGTGCATATACCAAATTTTCATCCTAGGTCTGTAAATGATTCTAATTGTAACCTCTCAAAAGCTGCATTAAAGTGTTGTTGACTTTTTTTGTTTTCCCATCTGTCTATGTATCAAATGCTATAGGCCCCTTCAACTTCAATTCCATATTCTCCCACAATGTATTCTAGAATGCACTAATAAAAATTATGTCCCTATTTTCAATCATGATTCTTGATATCCCAAAGTGCACCAAGACCTATCCAAAGAAAATTGTTTCTACTTCTTTCTTGTTGATGGTATTTTTATAGGGCATTAGAACACACATTTAGTTGAACCTGTCAACTATCATGAACTAGTAGTCATGTCCCTTCCTAGTTGTTGGTAAACATCGTACAAAGTCCAAGGAAATGATTTCCTAAGGACTAGTGGGTATAGGTAAGTGATGATATAGAACATGTTTATTGATACTAAGCTTGTTGGTACAACAAATCATGCATCCTCTTATAAGCCTAGTTACTTGTTCTTGTACCTTAGGCCAATACACATACCCCTATAGTTGGCCACTATTTTCCCTACACCAAAGGGATCTACAACCTTGGAGGAGTGAGTCTCTCTAATCAACTATAATCACTCACCATTAGCAAAAAATATCTTATTCAACCTATATAATAACCTAATGTAGAGATGGTAGTCAACTATGATGTCACCATTGTGCACATGAATATGGCTCTACAACTGTTGAAACACCTCCTTGAAGTCCTCATCCTCTAAATATGCCTCTTTGTATTCATCACGGGTGAATATCTGGATGTGCATAAGGGTTCCCAAAGATGTGATCTTTGATGTGGGTGGATTTGAATGTATGTCATATAACTTTTTTGTGCTTCCTTTGTTATACTTGGTCACTAAATGAAACTATTGTAGAAACCCCATCCATTTGTAATTCCAAGTCTGTTGTGGCTTACTTTAGGCCTATGTGTATTTTAGTGGCTAGTGATATGTGTGGATTATTGTCTACTTTTCCATCATATAATGTTTCCACTTCACAACTTGCACTAGGAAATAGAGATCCTTGTAATAGGTAGGGTAATTGAGAATATCCTCATGAAATACTTTAGAATGGTGACATAAAGGCCTTCCTCTTTGCATGGAGACTTCCAAGATAACATACACACTTGCATCTATCTCCACCTTAATGGGATGCTACACATTTGGTAATGCCAAAACTAGTGCTTGAGTGATATTCTTCTTTAGCTCCTCAGAGACCCTTTGCTTACCCCTTCCCCATTAATTTTTTTTACCGCTTTCCATTGCGAAATTAAGTGGTGTTACTACTGCTAAGAATGAGGCTATGAATTTCCATAGGTTCTATGCTACCCCAATAAAAATCCTAACCTCAAATCAATTAGTAGGAACTGACCATTTCATTATGGCCTCCATCCTGGAAATATTTATCTTCAACTCTCCTCCATTGATCACTTATGCGAGATACACCAAAGGCTACTATGAAAACTCACACTTCTTGATATTTTCTAGTAATTGGTGCTTCTTTAATGTATCCAACACCAACGTCAAAAGTGAGATATGCTCCTCTTAGGTAGCATAGTGTACTAGTATATCATCCTAATAGAGAATAAAAAATGAATCTATAAAATGGTGTAGTGTATCATTCATTAAGCTCATAAATATAGCTAGTGATTGCATAGGAAAAATGGAATCACTAACCACTAATACAAAACTTACTTGGTTTTGAAGGTGGTCTTCTAGGTATCTTCTTTTCAGACTCAAACCTAGTGATATCAAGACATAGTCTCGCTGGCTCTAGTATATTGCTTGTTGCAACTGATCTAATAAATCATATATTTTGGGCAATGGGTACCTATTATCAAGTGTACTTTTGTTTAATGCCTTGTAATATATACACATTTTCCATGTCCCACCCTTGTTTGGCACAATCATTACGAGTGACCCACATGGAGACATACTCAATCGAATGACACCCTATTCTTGTAGCTACTGCAACTACTTTTCACCTCACTTACTTCTATAATAGATTGCCTTTATAGCCTAATGTTTGGCAATGAGGAATCCAAAAATAACTATATCTCATGCTCCACTTCCCTCTTGGGTGGTAGTCCCTTGATCTCCTGGAACACATCCCTATATGAATGTAGCAACTCTTATAGTTACTATTTTTGTTTCTTAGTACATCCTCCAAGGATTCCTTTTCTCTTACTAACTCTTCTATAGACTTATTATCTCTTAAAATAAGTAAAACATACTTCTTTCTTGAACTGATTAGTTTATTGGATTGGTTGGAACTTGCAAGTGAAATTTTGGACTTTCCCTTGTGCCCATTAATGGTGAAGTATTTTCCATCCATGATGAGGTGGTGGTAATTGGCTCTGCACATGAAGATTGCACATAGTGTGTACATATAGGGACTTATGAACACCACTCCACATACATTAAGGGGAACTTCATCTAGTTCTATTTCATCAATAAGATCAACACTAATATCAAATCTAGTTTTGCATTACTTTGTTACCATTATCTCTCCATTCTTCTTTACCCATCCCAACAAATATAGGTTTGGATGATCATTACCTTCCAATCCTAATTAGTTGACCAACTTTTATGCAATGAGATTTTCCTATGATTCTGACTGAAGCACAACATCAATCTTCGTAATTTTAACCTGTATCTTTATATGGAAGAGTCTAGTATTTTTCATTCTCTTCCTATTACTGAAGGATACTCAAATTCACCTCCTTATACACTGATGTAGATACAATATTCTTATCCATGTCTAAGCTACTTTCATCCCAGTTGCTTGAATCAGTGGCCATGAGATTCTTCTCATTATCTTTATTTTTTTCTTTGGGTTAAGCTCTAGATGAAATTTCCAACACGTCTCCTCAGTATGATTGTTAATGTTATTATGGTTGTAGTGGTTATTTGGATCTTTTCACTGGTGTCATGTGGTTGTCGTATTTCTATCATTTCCACCTTCCCACTTCTTCTTACCCTACTTAGAAGCACCTTGGTGATCCTTCTACTTCAATCCATTTGATTTCATTTTCTTTTACCCTATGTTCTCCAAGTATTGTGCCTATACAAAATCCTCATCCACCGATATCGGCTTGAAAAACATCACTTTCTTTTGTAGATGGCTATGTATACCCCCTAGATACTTGAGGAGTACGTGTGGGTTCTTTGGCAAGATACCCAACATTATGGACATATTTCTAAACTATGTGGTTTACTTCCATACACTTTGTCCATGCTTCTGCTTAAGGTAGTGCCACCCAATCATTAGTCCTCTACATACCCAACAAGGTAAAATTGTTAATTTTTGAGGTTTTGAAATCTTACCATTTAGTCACTAGACAATCTTCCTCCAAACTCCAAGTCTCCATGTGGCTTTCCCACCAGGTCAAGGCACATGAACCTTAATTTCAGTTGAGAAAATGAATTCTTTTGTTCTTCCTATATATGGTGTATGCCAAAATTAACTTCTAATTGTTGCAACTAGTGATTTAGCTTTAGAGCATCAATCTCACCCTGAAATAGCTTGATGTTAAATTTCACTTCCATTTTGAACAGGGATTGTGAATGGTTCATCAAACTTGAAATGGGTTGATCTTTTTTAGATTCATTCTTTGACTTTTTCTCTATTTCTTCCCAATCTCTTGATTGTACCACTATGTTAGAACCCTCATCTTCTTCAAATATCTCGATATTATTGGTTACTGTCACCATGAGGAGCCTCACATTATGATTTATATTTGCAACTTGTGGTTCTCATTGCAAAAATATCTCCTATGCGAGATGAGAAGGGTTATTCATAGATTTGTTAGCCATGACTAAGGTTTTGCGACTTTTAGCTTAAATGATCTAGACCCCCTGCAACTCCCCATAATATACCCAAATAAACTTTCTCTGATACTAATATGACCCATAAGATGTTGTGGGCATTACACTGGACAATTCATCACAACATATCTATTAAAGTATATTAGAAAATACAAAATCTACACTGAATTTTTATTTCTCCTCATAATTTTGGATTTGTTAATTATTGCTTGTTACATATGCATGAAAATTATTATTATGCAATGAATTTTTGTTTCTCCTTAGATTTTTGGATTTGTTAATTATTGTTTATTGCATACACATAAAATATAAAACACTGAAATAAAAACTTGCAAACTTCAATTGACACAAGATATATCATGGGAAACCCTTTTGAGATATAACCCAATTGGAAGGTGAGGCCATTCTGATGTCTTTCTTGAAGAGAAAATGGCTATTAGTACAAAGTAGTAAGGCTTATGGTCTGTGGGATACTAAAGTGCACAATTCCTCTCTATGTTATCTCTCCCTATCCCTCTACTCTTCCCATTTTCAGAATAAAATGGACTTGAAAACAATGGAACCCCTTTTCCTCTTAGTGGCCCGGTTATAACACAACTTGATAGCCCAATAATGGTTAAGTTTGACTCCTTCAACTCTTCACTAGAGTTACAACATCGAACCTTATGGATTCTTCTTCATCATGATCACACAGGTAGCCCATTTCCCATGAGTAATGGGGGATAATGTGGCATCCTCTTGAATTATGGTGGTTAAAACAAGGATATCAACTTTAGATTGGAATAATTTTTTCATACACACTCTGATTGAGGTGATTCTTGCACCATTAGAAAGGTATATGTGTACATAATAGGAAAAAATGGTGTAGCACTAAATTAGGAAAATTTCAACCCTAAAAAATTGTTTAATTCCTAAAACATCTTGAGAAGGTTTCAGACCCCAATTTGCGAAATTGGCTCTTGCCGATAAAAATGTCCTATGAATTGATTCCTCCACTTTTTCCACTTTGAAAGAATTAAGATGGATGAAAAAAAATATAATTATGTAGTATTTTTGGCTTCGATATAAATAATGCCAAAGTTGAGCATGATACATTATCTTGAGAATTTGAAAGTTGCACTGGCTAGTAATATTTAAATTTTGAGTTTACCATTTTGAGTTTACCCTTCTTGCTCAATGTTTGTAAAGATATAATATTTCAAAGAATGATATTTTCTTATAAAATCTAAAAGCATAATGAGCACAATGTGTGAAAATTTATAGAATTAAGACTTCATGTTTTTCATTCATAAAATTATTAGTGGTCGAATGGTTTTCAAATTAATCGAACATATGATCTCTTTTCGAAGGTATAACAATTGTTAAGTTTTTTTTTATTGTATTTCAATATAATAAAAATTTACCGTTTGAAGCTTGGTGCACGTAAGGATGTTTACGAAATTTATTTATATTGAGTCACAAGGTGAAATTGTTTGCTTTGTAGCTTCAAATGGATTTAATAAAAGAACAAGTGATGCTTGTACTGGACATGTTTTTACTTTTATAAGAGAAGGTAAAATGTAAGAAATTGGTCTATGTTCTAGGTCAGGCAATATGATCCTTAATGAGCTATATTGTACTATGATTTTCACAATACATTGTAACTTATCCTTTATTAGCATATTAATACTCTCACATTTGGTTTTCAATTGAAATTAAATCAATTCCAATATTTCTTGCTCTAATGTATTCAATTTTTGGTACGGATAAGAAAAAAACATATTTTTTTTTTTGCAATCAAACAATCAGATTAGGTTCGAGATGAAACATATGTTGAAAAGTAAGCATCTAATCATCCCCATCGCTAAACATTTGGAGTGTGCATGTAAAACCAATTGAATCAAGTTTTTTTTCTAAAATACTTAATGTATTTTAATGCCATAATGAAATGCGTGTTTGATATATTTAAAAAATCCTTGTTGTGGACAATAAACAAATCAACAAATCTTTTTCATATTGCATGAACTTATGAAACACTAAAAACATAGGCAATATCAAGTCTAGTGTAAGTCAAATACATATTCTACCATCAAGTTTCCCATACATGGTGGCATTGAATTTGAGAGAATCACATTACTTTATAAGCCCAACTACCTAATGTAATGTAGCATAGAAAGGTTTGCAATTTTCATTTTAAATATCTTGAAGAGATGTAAAGCATATTTCAACCAAGGAATAAAGATACTATAACCCAACTACACAACTTGCATGCTAAGAAGTAATTACAAAAGATATAGTGATGCAGGAGCATCTGGTCGACAGGGTGAAGACCGAGAGAGGGTGGACAAAGTTTCTGAAGAAGATTGGGAAAAATGAACAGTTCAACAAATGGACAGCAAGCCTGTCAGAGTTCTTACGTTTCTTTTAATTAATTTCTTCCATGGTCAACTACAGCATTAGACTCTGATAGCTTAATTTTTATTTATTTTATTTTAACTGTAGTAACAGGTCTTAATTAGAGTTGTTAAAATTAGATTAATATAAATAAGCAATGTAAACAGCAAACCCTTATGGAACAAAGGAGACAAAGTAAACGAACGAATAGACAAGTAAAGTAAGTTTATAGTAACTGCCAGGCAAACTGTAATGGAATAACTATCTGGCAAACTGTAATGGAATAACTATCTGCAGTTATCTAACTGCCTGTAACTATGGTATAAAAGGACAGACAAAGTAACCCAGAGGGTTCAGCAGTGAAGCATTTTGAAAGAGAATAAGAGAAATACATTCAGTTTCCTTCATCTAAATTCAGTGCTCAATTAAACATATGATTGCAAGATTTATGTCCTCTGTAATAGAATACAACTATATATTACTGCACATTTAATTCATTGTAGGCAATTACAGAAACAGAGTTTCACGAACCCCTAAAAGTCTAAAGACTAGCCGAGGCCGAAAGTAAGCATAAGGCGAGAAGACACAAACAATATCGAAAGATACAACCGTCCATAATCGAAACCGGGTAAGCACCAGAACCAAACTTAAGTACATATTACATACCACTGTATATTACATTGCACGTTTAAAGAATTCAAATTACATGAACGGACTGTGCAACGATGGTTCGTTGAACCGAGCCACCAAATAAACGAACTTACAGAAACCCTCCAAGCTACGGCTACGGGTTGGACCAGCAAACACTAGACTCGGTAGCTATTTAATATACCAACCACAGACGCAAGTAAATACAACAAAGACAAAGAGCCACGGAAGTATTCGATATACAGACCACAGATGCAAGTAGACACAGCAAAAATGAAGAACCACGGAAGTAACTAAGATAAGAACAGAGTTACCCGAGAGATATCGACCAAAACCTTTGCGAAAGCCACGGAACCGGTCACCTGCAACCACCACAGAAGATTTAAATTAGGGTTTGTAACTAAAGCAAAACCCTCGCACCAGAAACGAAATAGTGAAGTTATAAAGGAATTAACAAAAAGCGAAGTCGTGTATGGCTGAGAAGGATAGCCATACCTGGAAGTGAACCGAGTCCATAAGCTCACGGAACGAAGTGAAGCCCTGACCACAGAGGGGCTGAGTACTGTTAGCTATAACTCGACCAGAGGACAGCGAAATATAGCAAAGCACAACATCTTACCTGAGTACAGAGCCGCGCGCCGGAGAAGGACCAGGTTGCAGACCAACGAACTGCACATTTCTCAACTGAGCAAACCAGAAACCCTCAATACTAGCATTCACCATGAATTCACAACGCAAATGACCAGGACAGACAGTAAATACAGAAGTAGAAACCAGTCAACTGAGCAAACCATATAACCCTCACTACCAGCAATTCACTACGAGTTCATAACGAAAATGACAAGAACAAACATCATGTACAGGGATAGAAACCAGTAATGCTTACACAGTTACGAAAAACAAGCTGAATGCAAAGTAAAAGAACCATAACTCACCAGTAAAGCCTGAACCGAATACACGGACGAGTAGACAGTGTTAAACCACATCGTTTGCCCATAAATCCATCAGAAATTCAACAGTGTATCACCACAGGCAGAGAAAAACCAGAGGCGGAGCCGAATACCAGAGCGAAACCGCAAAGAGCAAAAAGACCAAGTGAAAATGACCGAATAGGCGCGAAATGACAGTGAAAAAGGAGTAAGTGAGATTAGGGTTTGGTGACTTCGAGGAGGACAGGTGGCGCAGGCAAGGACAAGGTAAGTACCGTGGGTTGATTAATAATCACCTACCAAATAAATTGCAATCACACCATATCCGAATCAAAACATCCGTGAAGGTCCATGTAGGTTGGGCTAGCATGGGACCACGTGGGCTGGCCACATCAATTGGTATCAGATGAGTTTTTTTTATATAGAGGAAGATGGCAGAAGGGCAAGCGCCAAGACGAGGACGTGGAAGAGGCGGACGTAGAGGAGCAGATGAAGGAATGAGGGAACAGATTAGAGTTCTTACAGCTCGCTTGGAAGCAGTGGAAGCAGGTAGACGAAGAGACCCGGAACTAGGAGATGACAGTGAGAAAGAAGCAGTAGCTGCTATAGACGGGTCTGATGAAGAAGCTCCAGAATTGAGACTGTTGCGTTCAATTTTATTGGCCAGCAGCAAACCCAAGACAGAGATTTCAAATTACGATGGCAGTCTGTCTGCTGATATCCTATTGGATTGGATAAGCGAACTAGAGAAATATTTCGAAAATGAGGAAGTTAAGGAGGATAAGAGAGTCAAGTTCGCTGCTACTAAGTTGAAGGGACATGCCCTCTTGTGGTGGGATAATGTCCAAGCAGACAGAAAAAGACTGAAAAAATTACCCATACGAAAATGGTCAAGGATGGTAGCAAAGTTGAAGGGCAGATTTCTGCCGAAAGATTACCAGGTTGAACTATGTCGGCGAGTACAGAATTTGAGACAGAAAGGTATGACTGTCAAAGAGTATACGGAAGAGTTCTACCGGGTAAATCTACGTGCTGGTTATGAAGATGAAACTCCAGAAAAGACAGCGAGGTATGTCAATGGCTTGAGGATGGAAATCCTGGATGAAATTAGCATTCTTTCTCCCCGAAGTATTGAAGAAGCCTTTCAGAGTGTTGTAAAGGCTGAGGAGAAAATTAATCGGAAGCAGAATAACAGGAGAGGGAGAGGGAATGGTAGAGGATGAGGACAGTCCTACGGTAGAGGAAAGAGTGCTGTGAACAGCGAAGAAGGCAGCAGCTCAAAAACTTCAGGGACAGCAGACAAAGGAGACAGCATCAGAGGAGGTCGGTCATATCAGTGAGGACGAGGGAATGGCCGCGGAAGAGGGACTAGTTTCCAGTGCTACAGGTGTCAAAAATGGGGACATCGATCCTTTGAATGTCCAGAAGTTGAGCAGACAGGTCAGAGAGGAACATTTATGATTCAGCCTAAAGAAGCTGAAGCGCAACCACAGGAAGTGGAAGATATGGTAGAAACGGGAGAAGCGTTGATTTTGAATAAAGTGCTGTTAAAGCCAACCAAGGAAGTGGCTGAACCAACACAGCGGAAGTCACTGTTCCGGACAGTCTGTAAATCGCATGGGAAATGCTGCAATGTGATAATAGACAGCGGGAATACGGATAACTTGGTTGCCACTGAGATGGTGGAAAAACTGGGGTTGAAGCGGCTGAAGCACCCCACACCTTACAAGGTGTCGTGGCTGCAGAAAGGCCACCAGCTGTTGGTTGATGAACAATGCGAGGTAGAGTTTCGCATTGGCAAGTACCACGATACAGTGATCTGTGATATTAAGCCAATGGACGTGTGCCACATACTGCTCGGAAGACCATGGCAGTATGACAGGAAGGTGACACACGTTGGGAAAACTAATTGTTATAAGTTTACGAAGGATGGGGTCAAACACACACTTGTACCCATCAAAGAGGAAGATTCAGCAGAATCAAGTGGGACGAAGGCGCTATTAATGGGAGGAAAACAGTTCATAAAGCAGGTTGATGAAACTGAAATTAATTTTGCAGTTGTGAGGAGGATGAAGCCAGTATTACTGAACCTAGAGAAATCTGAATTGCCCAAAGAAATACAAGAACTGTTAGAATAATTTCAAGACATTGCGGCTGATGAGTTACCTGATAAGTTGCCTCCTAAAAGGAACATCAGCCACCACATTGATTTTATACCAGGAGCAAGCTTGTCGAACAAGGCAGCGTACAGAATGAGTCCAAAGGACAATGAAGAAGTACGCAAACAAGTACAGGAGTTGTTAGACAAGGGACTGATCAGAGAAAGTTTAAGCCCCTATGCAGTACCTACAGTCCTTGCGCCCAAGAAGGGTGGAGAATGGCGAATGTGTACAGATTCGCGGGCTATAAACAAGATCACCA
The DNA here is from genome assembly GCA_000404065.3 of Pinus taeda. Classification (NCBI taxonomy): domain Eukaryota; kingdom Viridiplantae; phylum Streptophyta; class Pinopsida; order Pinales; family Pinaceae; genus Pinus; species Pinus taeda. The sequence goes on along the minus strand of APFE030840473.1, from coordinate 27,536 downwards.
TTCGATACAGGTTTCCCTTGCCTAGATGGAATGAATGATGGACCGTCTTAGTGGGGCGCATATTTACAAAATAGATCTGAAAAGTGGGTATCATCAGATCAGATTAGAGAAGGAGACGAATGGAAACAGCCTCCAAGACCAACGAAGACTGTAACGAATGGTTGGTTATGCCATTTGGGTTGAGTAACGCTCCAAGTACTTTTATGAGACTGATGAACGAAATGTTAAAGGAATTTATTGGAAAATTTGTGATAGTCTATCTGGACGATATTTTAATTTTTAGCAGGACAAAAAGAGAGCACCTTCAACATATTCGAAGAGTATTCGAGAAGCTGCAGCAGAACAAACTGCTGATAAATTTGAAGAAATGCACTTTCTTACAGAAGGAGTTAATTTATCTGGGATTTGTAGTGGCAGAGAATGAGTTAAAAATGGACCCAGAGAAGATTACAGCGATCATAAGTTGGCCGTCACCGAAGAATTTATTCAAGGTACGTAGCTTTCACGGTTTAGCAAGTTTTTATAGAAAGTTCATTAAGAATTTTAGTGAAATCTGAGCGCCAATGCTAGAAACCATCAAAAAGGCTAGCCAACCTTTTTGCTGGACTAAGGCGGTAGAAGACAGTTTCCAACTTCTGAAGCGGAAAATAACGGAGAGGCCAATCTTGAGGCTGCCCGATTTTAGCAAACCTTTTCAGATTCGGTGTGATGCAAGCGGGACAGCTATTGGCGCTGTACTCAATCAAGAGGACAGACCAGTGGCGTTCTTTAGTGAGAAACTAAATGAAAGTCGGCAGAAGTATTCGTCATACGACAAGGAATTCTATGCAGTGGTTCAAGCCTTGAAGCGTTGGAGGCACTACTTACTAGGTAACGAGTTCGTTTTGTTCTCTGATAATTCTACGTTACAGTACATAACACAGCAGCACAAACTGAACCATAAGCATGCCAAGTGGGTGGAGTACCTGCAAAGTTTTACTTTTGTGTTGAAGCACATAAGTGGACAAGCCAACAAAGTGGCGGATGCTTTAAGCAGAAGAGCCTTGCTCTTACAAGAAAGTGGCATACAGGTGATGGGGTTTGAGTATTTGAAGGATTTGTACCAGATGGACACGGATTTCAAGGAAGCCTTTAAGGCATGCCAAAATCCTGTCTTAAGGAATACAAGCCCATGGCTAGATTTTAATTTACAGGAAGGATTATTATTTCGAGGTGGACAGCTATGTATTCCGGATTGTTCGATGAGGGAAAATTTAGTAAAAGAGAAACACAGTGGCGGTTTAGCATGACATTTTGGTGTTGATAAAACGTTGGAACAGCTGGGACATTTTTATTACTGGCCAAAAATGAGTCGGGACATACAGAGGTATGTAACCAGGTGTAAAATCTGCCAACTGGCGAAAGGGCACAGCCAGAATACTGGATTATACACACCCCTACCAGTTCCAAGCAGGCCGTGGGATTCAGTCAGCATTGACTTTGTCCTAGGATTGCCTAGAACACAGCGGGGATATGATTCAGTGATGGTGGTGGTGGATAG
>APFE030840473.1:0-24985 GCA_000404065.3 Pinus taeda | reverse complement strand
ATCACCCATATTCAACGTGGCAGACCTGTTCCCATATCATGCCCAGGCGGAAGATGAAAGAATGGTACAGCCACAACGGGCACCCAGTTCGAGAGCAGTCTTTGGAAGAAACAGTTACCGTCGGTCAAGACCCATGAAATCGAAGGAATCATCAGCACACAGGTAGCCAAGAAGACGCGTAGGAAGGAGTATCTGCGTTATCTCGTCAAGTGGAAGGATCGTCCAATGGAGGACAGCTCCTGGCTCGACGAGACACAGATTCAGAAGGCGGGCTACTCGGTGGAGGAACTCATGGAACGGAGCCATGAGATCTCTCTTTTACCCCGGCAGCCTGATGCAAGAGCATCTGGTCGACAGGGTGAATACCGAGAGAGGGTGGACAAAGTTTCTGAAGAATATTGGGAAAGATGAATAGTTCTACAAATGGACAGCAAGCCTGTCAGAGTTCTTACATTTTTTTTAATTAATTTCTTCCATGGTCAACTACAGCATTAGACTCTGTTAGCTTAATTTTTATTTATTTTATTTTAACTGTAGTAACAGGTCTTAATTAGATTTGTTAAAATTAGATTAATATCAATAAGCAATGTAAACAGCAAACCCTTATGGAACAAAGGAGACAAAGTAAACGAACGAATAGACAAGTAAAGTAAGTTTATAGTAACTGTCAGGCAAACTGTAATGGAATAACTATCTGGCAAACTGTAATGGAATAACTATCTGCAGTTATCTAACTACCTGTAACTATGGTATAAAAGGACAGACAAAGTAACCCAAAGGGTTCAGCAGTGAAGCATTTTTAAAGAGAATAAGAGAAATACATTCAGTTTCCTTCATCTAAATTCAGTGCTCAATTAAACATACGATTGCAAGATTTATGTCCTCTGTAATAGAATACAACTATATATTACTGTACATTTAATTCATTTCAGGCAATTACAGAAACAGAGTTTCACGAACCCCTAAAAGTCTAAAGACTAGCCGAGGCCGAAAGTAAGCATAAGGCAAGAAGACACAAACAATATCGAAAGATACAACCGTCCATAATCGAAACCAGGTAAGCACCAGAACCAAACTTAAGTACATATTACATACCACTGTATATTACATTGCACGTTTAAAGAATTCAAATTACATGAACGGACTGTGCAACGATGGTTCGTTGAACCGAGCCACCAAATAAACGAACTTACAGAAACCCTCCAAGCTACGGCTACGGGTTGGACCAGCAAACACTAGACTCGGTAGCTATTTAATATACCGACCACAGACGCAAGTAAATACAGCAAAGACGAAGAGCCACGGAAGTATTCGATATACAGACCACAGACGCAAGTAGACACAGCAAAAACGAAGAGCCACAGAAGTAACTAAGATAAGAACAGAGCTACCCGAGAGATATCGACCGAAACCTTTGCGAAAGCCACGGAACCGGTCACCTGCAACCACCACAGAAGATTTAAGTTAGGTTTTGTAACTAAATCAAAACCCTCGCACTAGAAACGAAATCGTGAAGCTATAAAGGAATTAACAAAAAGCGAAGTCGTGTATGGCTGAGAAGGATAGCCATACCTGGAAGTGAACCAAGTCCATAAGCTCACGGAACGAAGTGAAGCCCTGACCACAGAGGGGCTGAGTACTGTTAGCTATAACTCGACCAGAGGACAGCGAAATATGGCAAAGCACAACATCTTACCTGAGTACAGAGCCGCGCGCCAGAGAAGGACCAGGTTGCAGACCAACGAACTGCACATTTCTCAACTGAGCAAACCAGAAACCCTCAATACTAGCATTCACCACGAATTCACAACGCAAATGACCAGGACAGACAGTAAATACAGAAGTAGAAACCAGTCAACTGAGCAAACCATATAACCCTCACTACCAACAATTCACTACGAGTTCATAATGAAAATGACAAGAGCAAACAGCATGTACAGGGATAGAAACCAGTAATGCTTACACAGTTACGAAAAACAAGCCGAATGCAAAGTAAAAGAACCATAACTCACCAGTAAAGCCTGAACCAAATACACGGACGAGTAGACAGTGTTAAACCACATCGTTTGCCCATAAATCCATCAGAAATTCAACAGTGTATCACCACAAGCGGAGAAAAACCAGAGGTGGAGCCGAATACCAGAGCGAAACCGCAGAGAGCAAAAAGACCAAGTGAAAATGACCAAATAGGTGCGAACTGACAATGAAAAAGGAGTAAGTGAGATTAGGGTTTGGTGACTTCGAGGAGGACAGGTGGCGCGGGCAAGGACAAGGTAAGTACCGTGGGTTGATTAATAATCACCTACCAAATAAATTGCAATCACACCATATCCGCATCAAAACATCCGTGAAGGTCCACGTAGGTTGGGCTAGCGTGGGACCACGTGGGCTGGCCACATCATATAGGTTGGTCATTTCAAATGCATCTTTCAATTTTGATCCTAAACTAAAAATTGAAGTACCATTGTTTCTAGCTATAATCAAATAATTCACATAGATCACAATTAAGAAACCACATCATTCACATGAAATGAAAAATAAAGTGATCTAATTCATAATGCTAGAATCCCAATGGAAGAAACAAACTATCAAACTTCTAATACCATTCCCTAGGTGTTTGTTTCAACTTTCAAATGATATAATTGTTTCTTCAATATGCACATAAGATTATTGTCTTACATAAAACTATGGGTTTTCTCCATATATATTCCCTAAATGTAAGAAGGAACTCTTCACATCCATTTGATGGATCTCCTAACCAAAAATTGTAGCAAGAGAAAAAATTATATATCTTGGCTATGCGAGAAAATGAATCCATGTAGTCTATACATTCCTTTTGAAGGAAAACCCTTTACTACTAGTCTAGGACTATGAGTCCTAATAACTCCATCTAATGTAAAATGTGTCATATATACCCATTTACATTTTAACAATTTTATCTTATGGATAGGGAGGGAATATCTAATTTTTTTCTTTAGTAAGGAATCATATTCCTTAGCCACATCATTTTTACACTTATTGATCGCATGTCTCTAGAAGATGCACACTAAGAGAAACATTACCTTGTTTTTTCTACACATGAGTCTTCCTTTAATAATTTGCATAATCCACATCACTACTAACAACCTCAACGATCCTTGTTACCCACTTAAGATAATGATTCTCCCATATAAAGGGTGTCCCTACAACAACTTTATCGTGATTAAACCTAACAATGTTGTAAGTGGATTGATATTTACCATTTCAACTTGTAGTAAATTCAATTATAGGAATTCAAGTAATATTTGGGTAGTCAATTTAAAATGTATGTTGGTTAATTTAGAAATTGAGCACATTACAGCTTGAACACAAGATGCAAAAAAAAACACCTCTTAACTAGAGGTTTCCTAGATAACTTTGAATTTTGAGCCATATTGTTATAGTGAAATATAAATAAAACAACAATAACAAATGACAATATTTCAACTTTCAACAACCCCAATCCACTAGGCAAATTCAAAATATAAGATCCTAAATCATGTTCATATATTTTAACCCTCTAAGGAAATCTAACCATACATATAACATATTTGAAAATGACTTATGACAAATGTAAATGTAGCCCCCCCGGCCCCCCAAAAAATAAAAAAAACCTAACTTCTTCATTATACATGTCAATTTATTTAAAAATTGTACCCTTAATTTATTTCGAACCAATAAGACATATAAGTGTTTCAAATTACTAAACCATGAAGAAATAGATGACTAAAATCAAAATAAGCAATTATACAAGTAATGAACAAATGAGAAGTTCATTAATATGTATAAATGAGAAATTCATGTATACACCATAGCCTTACCCATGGCTAGTACAATCTTCTAACTCTCCAAAACCTTAGCTAGGGAAAATAGTGAGAACCATATCTCACATCAAGGAGCTCCAATAGGTTGAATTCACACAAGCATGTACTCAAATACAAAATATCTTCACTTATTATTTAATTCAACAAGTATAACCCACGGTTTCATCTCAAAATCCTAATCTCCAATTATTGAGCAGTTGAAACCCTAATCCTAGTATTTGAAATGCTCCAAGAAGTTTAACAATGACTCAAAAGTAAGAGAGATAAGGTATAAAATATAATCCAAGAGAAGAGAGGAATATTAATGCACTCCTCTTAGTCTTATCAATACCGAAAGTATGATAAGAATCAATGAATGTGAAAGGAATCTTTCCTTCCTCCATATATATGATAGATAATGGATGCCAACAATACATATATGGACCTATTGCCTTATAGGAAACCCACAAAAACACATTTAGCATCACATGTGTGTAGTGATACCCTTAAGGGTATTAATGTTGAGCTCCAACCTTATGTCATTATTAACAAGCTTGCAAATGCAAGGGAAACAAATACAATGTACCCAAAATCCCCCCTTTAAGTATTTAAAGATTCCAATGAGCCTCCAAATCCATGCATTTCCACTTAGTATACTCCCCTTGTGTCAACACTATCATAATGTAGGTGCTAAAGTCAACTATAGACCGTCATGCAAGCATCCAAGCTAGCCCATATTATCTAAGGCCTAATTCCTCCTCCAAGGTGCTAAACACTCATTCCATAAGACACGGAATTCTCAAAGCAAGAAACCTCCTAAATGTGGCCAACATGTAGAATATAACTAATATATCCGAAGGAATTTCCCCAAGAAATAATGTCGTGTAAGCACTTAGCTAAGGTTAAAAATCTATTAAGCCATTTCCAACGTGAAAATATATCATGGACCATATCTAATGTGCAAATCCATCATCCACCATTAAAGGGTTGATCATACACCATGTACTCCAAATCTCATGGAGCAACCCAGAAACATTGCTTGAACACTTTTATAGTAAATCCAAAAGATAACAATGTATTCTCATCAAATATAACATCTCATCAGATGATCACTTCTTTCTTAATTAGATCATAGTTGATATAATTTCAACTCTTAAGAATAGTTGATCATTATACATCTTTTTCACTACTCTTGAGGTCCGACATTTTTTCACTTTTCATTTGGATTATGATCCCAGTGTATGTATACAAAGGTATCAAGGTGTCAAATTGATGCTTCCTTCAACTCTATTTCCAAAGAGGAATGACATCTCATGTTACCCTTGCAAGTATCCTATTTAGTATGAAATTTGAGAAGCTAAAAACCTCTTCCAAAAATTTCTTGGCATTCCTTTTGCTTAAAGTAAACATCTATGCATTTAGTCAAAAAAAAATTATCTCTCAACACCATTTTTCTAGGGAGTGCAAGGAATTGCTATTTTCCATGAAATATCTCTACCATTTTGGGATAGGTTTCCTTCAAAGGAATTAGTCACATTTTTCTCCTCCATTATCGAACCTCAATCATTCATAAGGAAACCACTATGCATTTAAGCAAATTCCATAAACTCATTGAAATTATTTTTTGAATACCATATCCTTTGTATTCAAGACATAAACCTAGGTAAACATATAATACACATCAATAAATGTGAAATATACCTAGAACTATTAAACAAGGATACTTCATTGTACAAAGGTCACTATGCACAAGCTTCAACACTATCTTTTGACTGCCAAGATTTCCCTTAAAATTTTCTTAGTGATGCTTACCAATAGCACATCCCCCACATGAATTTTTATTAGGATCCTATATAAGGAGTCCATGAACCATATTCAACATTTCTATGAAATTTAGAGGCATTTATCTTTCATGCCGATTTTACACCCTTAAAGTCAAAAAAATATATGTATCCTATTTTGAGGTCAAGGATACCCTCACCAACAAACTCAAAATTTATATACTCCATACTTGAATGTAAGGATACCTTCAACCAAAACTTCAAATTATTGTTAATATCATTCATATAAACTTGCTTAGCTAGTTTGAGTGAGTTGTGGAATGAAAAATTAATTTGCACTTATATTCGGTACGTGGTAATCATCATGGATTACACCATTTCCACAATCTACCCTACCAACACCAATAACATTAAATGCATAGTCATCCATGAAAAACATCTTCTCTTGTTTTCCCTCGTGCAAGAGAAAAGAGATGAGTATTATTAGCAATATGACACAAATGACCTGACTCAACTATCCATTCTCTTTGAGAAGAATGAGAATGTAACACTTGATAGAAAACATGTTTTGATAAAAAAAAAGTATGATTACTACCACCATTGTTGTATTGTTCACATCATTGGTTAAATGGTCATTTGTTTGCCTTCAAGTCTCTTAATATTATCCTCAAAGTCAAAAACCTTAGACTTCCAAGAAGTCTTTGCAAAGTTCCTTGTATTTCCATAGTAATAACACATCTTTGTTATCGATTTTCTTAGCATATTCTTGACTAACACCTCTATCCTTTCTTCTATCAATTTGATCTTCACAATTGTTATCAACATCTCCATTGTGCCCTTTTACTTGATTTCCTTCTAGACCTCCTTCTATGTAATTCTATTGGCCTTTCCCTTAATGAAATGTGAATGTTGTATATTACTAATCTTCCCTTGATTAATTAGTTTTCCTTGTGCCCTAATCAACAATGAGAAATATGAATAAAAGTAACATAAAAAACCATGTGTATTGAGATTCATTAGAATCAATTCTATGGATTTCCCTTCCTCATGGAGAAATTGTTTTCCACATCTTCGTAAGTTTAATTCTAGCTCCTTAATACAAGATAATAATCCACAATCCTATCAAAAGAGAGACCTTATATAGAGACCAACTCTTTCTCAAGTTGCATAATTTGACTTTCATCAACCTTGTAGAACAACTTCATAATCTCCTAGAATTCACTTGGTTAGTGTATTCCACTAGTATGGAACCAAATCTCCCTTGAAATGTAGGTCATCATAATACCTATAATTTCATTTTTGTTCCTAGTAAAGATGGACTTCTTATGTTCATAATTAAGATTAGGGATGACAATGTTTTGTGAATAGCCACAATGCTTTTCATTTTAGCAAAGTCTCCATATTTTATACCAACATGCCATACTTTCATCCATTGAGTTATGCAAGCTCTTGCTTTAAATCGATATACATACTTTCTAAAACCTTCATTCAAATTTGCATGTACAAACCTATTGATCCTTTCTAGATAGTTAAAATTAACAAAACATGAGGTGGAGACCAATTGGTTTGTCTAGGGTTTAGTCCCCATCAAATCTCAAGTTCAAATCTCATGGGAAGGGGTTAAGGTTGGGAGCCAATTATGGGGGTTACATTATATCATGGGGATCCAAGCTTAACCAAATATCACACAATCTTAGTGAGAACATTCCACTGTTGAGGAGATCATTGTTCCATCAAACAATGTAGTTGGCCCTAGCCTAGGCATAATCTAGTATGAAAGTGACAACGTCCCACTATTGAGGAGATCATTTCTCATTCAATGATCATTCTTCCATCCAACATTATAGTTAGTTGTGACCTAGGCACAATCTAGTATGAAAGTGACAACATCCTACTATTGAGCATATGGTTCTCCCATCCAACATTGTAGTTGGTTGTGGCCTAGGCATAATCTAGTATGAAAGTGACAATATCCCACTATTGAGGAGATCATTTCTTTTTCCAACATTGTAATTCGCAGTAATATAGATATAATTTAGTATGAAAAAAGGGTTAAAAACTCACCCTTGAGAAGATCATTCTTCCATCCAATATTATACTTGGTCCTAACTTAAGCATAATCTAATATAAAAACAAAGACATCCCATTGTTGAGTAGATTGTTTTTTCATCCAAAATTATAATTATAATTAGTATTCATATATTGTTGAGTAATATATATAATTTGCTGTGATATAATGATATAATGCCTACCTAGATGTATCCTTACTAAGATTTCAAAATCTAATATGTAACCATAGTAACCAATAATTTCAAAATTTAACGTGTAACTATATTAACCCACGGATTTCAAAATCTAATATGCTCACACAATAGTGTTTTAAAACACTATTTATGACATTGTATGACACAAAAGCATTATTCGCATGATTTCGTTCGTTGTTAATGGATCAATCATCACATGTTACTCATTCGAAATTGAATTTGACACAGATTCCAACAGACAAAAAAAGACATCAATTAATACATTAATATGGGACTATCTAATTCTCGATTATAATATATGATGTATCTTGTTCTCATAATTGTCATTTGGCTATCAAATATTGTCGTTTGCCCCTTCAAATGGTCTCCTAGAAACCCAAGTTTGCATGGAAATCTGCATAAATTAGATTCTAATTTAATGTTTGAAACCTTCCAGGCATGGTGTTGTGCCTTGTATGGAATCTCATCGCAGTGAGTGTTGCATTGACGACGTGGGGAGTTGGTGAGTGTTATAATTCTTATATCGTTTTCGTTAAAATTGCTTTATTTTTTTCGATAAATGTTCCAATTGTGATTTTTGTTTTCTATGTGCTTCTGGAATTTATTAAATTTGGTTAACAGCAGCGGTCACTAACTGGCTACTTGCCGTAATCTATGCTCTCGCCGGTTGCCCTGGGTCTTATGCCCTGTGGTACAAACCTTTATACCGTTGCATGAGGTATATTATATTTTTGTATTAAAAATTACTTTTAAGAGAATGGCACGCGACATTATGAGAAATGTTCATCCATTTTGTTGTTTTGGATATTCAGGAAGGATAGTGCTTTAAGGTTTGGCTGGTTTTTCTTGTCATACATGGTAATTTCTACCCTCCACTGTGTGTAACTTATAATGTTTCCCTTTCTAAACAAATGTTCTGTAAATTGATGTTTTGATATGATCGATGGTTGAACCGCTATTGAGCTCGTAATGGTCTTTGTTTATGGCAGTTTCACATTGGCTTCTGCATATTTGCTGTCGTTGCCCCTCAAATTCTCGGCAATTTGTATTCGTTGACGTAAGTGCAAATATGTTGTATTCAAACTATTCATGAATGCTTGCAAATGTGTTGTATTCAAACTACTAACAACTGCTCTCGTGTAAGTATCCACATTAGTATAAGTTTTAGTATCCACATTCATATAAGTATCTTGACATCATGTTGAAGGACTTTGAAGACGGTACAAATTACATTATGTTTACTACACAATGAGAATAGAAAATCAGATTAGCCACTAATTTGCAAGTAAAAGTAGATCTCTATTAGAAACAGAAAGACAAAGCTAGTCACGTAAGGTTAATTATGGATAGTAGAGCAATTGTCTTTGCAATTTTGGGGATGGATTAGCTGAGAAATCATTCATAATCCTTCCTTGGAATTGATTGAATAATTCATAAAATAATTCATAAAATTCACCATAATTTGATTTAGCAAGTATGTGCTATTTCAGGTACAAAGTTGAAGATGAAATAAATAGTTAAAACACTCCATTAATATATAAGAGATCAAGTTTATGTACATGCTTAGAGCTTATCACAAGTTGATACAATCTTCATCTCTTGAACCTTAACTAGGGAAAAAATAGAAAACTTTAGCCACCAAAACCTTTGAGCTAGGAAAGACTATTAAGCCAAGTTGATTTCTACACCAAAGATACTCTTTGCCTCAAACACTTGCTCCCCATAAATGTGTAATTAATGTCATTTTCTACTTCCCTTCAACAAGAATAATGAGTAGTAGGTTTCAAAGTGTTGAAGAATGTAACTAGTGTCTCTCTTCATAATTGTATTTGAGTGATAATGTAATGTATTTGTCAAAAAAAAGAAAATGAAATTTTATTGTAAAAAAAATTAACTTATTAAAACAAGGATTTCATGCTTGAATGAATGATCAAAAGGTCAAAACACCCATTGAGTGCTCTAGAATTTTTGTATTGTGTCAAAGCCTAAGTTAATATATTAGGCCTTTCTTGAAATATTTAAATCAACAAAACAAAATATTATTTTGATCATGTAAACACCTTCTCCATCAAGCCCGCCTCCACCACCTCAAAGACATCAAGTCAGCTTCAAGGAGTTAATGTCAGCCTCAAAAGAATAGAATCCAACCATTATATATAGCAAATGAAGTTTACCTATTTGGAATCGCTCACTCTGAAATTCATTCTACAATTTGACTTGTCAAGAAAAGGATGCGAAGTCTAAAAAATAGGAGAAAAGGTCAAGCGAAGGAACCTCTACCACATGTGTAAAGGATCCGTGATTGAATTTCAAGGGCCGAAGTCTCAGGATATACTTCACATACTGTAGGACATAAATTGTTGGCTAAGCTTAAGGATTGCAAAGAACTACGAAAATTTGTTGAAGAGATGATGTTGAATAGGTAGATTGGACTGAAAATTTGATTTGGGAGGCATAGAAGCACTTTTTGGAGATCGAAGTAACTAGGCTATAAGCGTAGTCAATACTGAGATTCCTAAAGGAGAAAACGAAGTGCCAAGTATGAAATTAAGATCTGAAGTAGTGAGAGGAGCATAGAAGCACTTTTTGGAGATCGAAGTAACTAGGCTATAAGCCTAGTCAATACTAAGATTCTTAAAGGAGAAAATGAAGTGCCATGTATGAAATTAAGATCTAAATTACCTCGAGTTTCAAAGATTCTGAGGTGACCGAATCAAAAAATGAGAATATTCTTTATGACCTAGAAAAAAAGTCTCCATATCAAGTAAAGTGTCTACTTACCAAAAGAACCAAGATCAAATATATTTAGAGGCACTAGAGATAAGCTCTGAAGGAGCCATATATATAAAGGAAGGTTGAGTATCTACAATAGGTGAAGAATCAAAGGACATATCAAGTGTTTGGTCATTCTAGTGATCAAAATAGTCATGTGGTGGCCTCTACATCTGACTCAAACTAGGATTTAAAAGGGAACAATGGAACTGTCTTTTGAAAGAGCATCCCTGATTGATACTTTAAGAGAAACAGTAAGTACAAAATTTGATATATAGCTTATGGTTGAAGAAAGAAAGAAGTCATTGATCAAACTTAATTTCTCTGTTTCAATAAAAGAAACATTTTACAACAACAAAAGAATTTGCTCAAATTCCCTTGTACCAAGCATCTCATCAAGGTCTATGTATTATTTTTGTTATTTATGCCTTAATCATCTAACATTATATATTCAGTTTGCAAAGAAGAGAAACAAGCTCAATGAAACATCAAATTTTCAAGAATAGTAGGTTGAGGTATGTAACTTGAGGTATGTATAAAATAAATACTTGTTAAAAGATTTGGCATGCAATTTTCATAAGTGTTTGGTTATTTAACTTTAGGGTTGTCTAGTTTTTATTAAATGTTGTAATATTTAGGAATTATAAAACCTAGATAGAACATATCCATTAGTCATGATATCTAGGGCCTGTAATATATGTCAATTATTTGTGAAAATAGAACTGAACATTTTTGACATAATGCCTCTAGAACTAGTTAAGATTTGTACTCAAAATCCTTTGAAATTCATTTAAGGTAATGAAAACCCTAGTCAATCATTATGTTATTACACTTGCATATTTTGGTTGTGTTTGTCAATAAATATTGTAGGGACATATTGAAGGAAGAAAAAGTTGGATCCTTGGGCACAAATTAACTCATATGGTATTAGAACTTGAAGATGGTAAAAGGGAGTCCTTCAATAAGGACCTACAAGGTTTGTAAAAGGAGCAGCTCAAGGTATGTTCAAAGTTCACATGGTTTATTGCTAGTCTCCCTCACACATAAACTTATGATTATTTTTGGAATTTACTATACATTACTCACTCTCTCATGTCTAGGTTTTTTAATCATAAGGATTCTTTTAGGGGTGATTAGTCTTTAGATTGAATCTACCCTTATCACATTGTCTCTCAATGTTTTCTCATTTTGGTGAAACCCTAACCTTTAGGGTTCATTGTAAAACCCTAGCCTTTAGATGCTTAGGGTATGCTAATGATGACACCCTAGTCCACTTTAGGTTTGTTGATAAAGTTTTGAACGTGTAATGAAATCTTATGCTCTTGATGTTTATGGTTTGTTGTTGATGTTTAAATTATATGATAAAACCCGAGATTTTAGGGTTTGGTGAATTAGGCTTTATGAGAAAACCTTTGCAATAATCAAATGAAGACCTCATTGTATGATCTTGTGCATGATTGAAACCTTAGTCTAATCAAATTGTTATATATCTAATATTTGAAACTTAATTTGTGTATCTAGGGTTTACAATAAAAACGCTAGTAAGAGATGGATATAAGAACGAATCCCTAGATATGAAATGCTAGTATGCTAATTTGATTGTTGATAAATCAAATCTATGGTTTGTGACAAAAACCGTAGTAGAATTTGACATAAAGTTGGGGAATAATTTTGAAGATATAAATCCTATGATTGTATTTCTAACTTGATTTACTTATCTACAACTTTAAGTCTCAATGATGGAATCTAGGGTTTGCAACAAAAGGCCTAGCCAGTTCTTGAAGTCCAAAATATAATAGTTATAACCCTTGTTGACTATGAACCTAATTAGGTTTATGTATTTGATTCCTAAAGCTTGATTTTTTTGATGCTTGCTTTATAATGACATGATTTTGATATAGTCAACTTCATGTTTTTGTATATTTGTACTTGGTTGTACTTTTTGTTGAAAATTTGTAGGTACATAATCTTCATGATGTTGAAGATGTTCATAATTGAAGATGATTTGATAATAATGATGATGATGATAGATAACTGAAGCTGCAAGAATGTTGTATAGATGACCTTGTTTCCATAAGAAATAATGATGTTCCTAAAAGAATGAAACTTTGAAAGGTTGAAGTTTCTCCAATGTTATGAAAAAGAACCTCTAAGAATGAAGTTATTGATCTCCCTAAGTTGAGAGGGATCTTGGATCAAGAAAGGGAATATCTCCCTAGTTGAGAGGGAGGGCATAATGTGAAAACTAAGACCTTGAGGAAAGAATAAATATCATGAATGAAGCCTTGCGGATAGATACTCATGAATGACAAAGTTGTAAATCAAGACTTGGATGATCTGGAAGAAGTGTTGAGGTTGATTTTGGTGCTGCTATAAAGTAAAAAAAAAAAAACCTTCCTATATGTGTTTGAATAATATGATGATGATCTAAGAAGCATCAAAATTATTAAGGACCCTAAAGGTTTGTGTTAAATATGTATATATAGTGATAGTTTATTACTAATTTAGGTTTTGTTTGTGAAAATATATCCATAAGAAGGTTGGTGGATATGTCTAGTTTAGTTGAAGCAAAAAGATGCTTGGGAGGACATCTGGCCGACCTATGATGATGTCTAGATGCCAAAGTAGGGAGGGTGGCATTGGTTTTGGAGCTTCGACCTTGGATACACACCTAGATCCATGTGTTGGTGTTAAATTTGAAGGTTGATGATACCTAGAGTGGCTAAAGCTTGGAACACAACTTAGTCGCACCTCATTAGATACCTTGGTCAAGCATCTAATATATGGTACTGTATGTGATATAAATCTTAATAAAAAACATCATTTTGAGATCTTCGATGCACCTATGTATATATGTAATTATGAATACCTTCCTAGTTAAGAGGGAGTGTTGAAGAATGTAACTAGTGTTGGTCTACAAAATTGTATTTGAGTCATAATTCAAAGAAAATGGAATTTTAATGCAAAAATAAATTGACTCACTAAAGCATGGGTTTCATGCTTAGGTCAATGGTCAATAGGTCAAAGCACCCATTCAGTGCTCTAGGATTTTTGTATTGTTTCAAAGTCTATGCCAATATATTCTAGACCCTTCTTGGGATATCTCAGTCAAGAAAGAATTATTATTTTGATCATGTAAACCCATTCTCCATCAAGTCGACCTCCAGCACATCAAAGACATCAAGTCGACTTCAAGCAGTTCATGTCGGCCTCAAAAGAATATACTCCAACCACTATAAATAGCAAATGATGTCGACCTATTTGGATTCACTCTCTGAAATTTGTTCTACAATTTGACATGTCAAGAAAGGGATGTGAAGTCTAAAGAAATAGGAAAAAAGGTCGAGTGAAGGAATCTCTCTCACATTTGTAAAGGATCCATGATTGAATTATAGGGGCTGAAGTCTCAGGATATAATTTAGATACTACAAGACCAAAATCACTAGCTGAGATTCATGATTGCAAAGAACTCTAAAATTTTGCAGAAGAATTTATGTTGAATAAAAAAGGAAGATTTGACTAAAAATTTGACTTGGGAGGCTCACTTGATGGTTTAAAGAATGTCTATGAGGTCTTGATTATTTAAATTTGATTTGAATCTACTAGGGGAATAGTTTGACTGGGTTTTCTCCTCCATAGGAGTTTTGCCCTCGCTGAGTACCTATATCTTATGTCCTCTTTTAGTTTGTGATATTCATTGTTTGGTATTGGTCTTGATGATAAAAATATAATAAATTTAAAGAAGAAATAATAAGAGAAACATGACAAGAAAATGTCAAAGTAAGAGAAATCATTTAAGAAAAACCTTAAGTTGTTTCCCTAATATATTTCTCAACACCAAGCCCCTAGAATTGTTCTCTCATAAGATATTTAAGATATAATTCTTATTTTATACCCTTTGGTTTACCAAACATCTTAGATTATTTACCTTATTAGGGCAAAACCTTAACCCTAGAATTGCACTTAAAATTCTCGTAGAACCCTATGGCTCTATGAAAAAGAAAGAAAATGATAAAGATTACGAGAATAACTACTACACTATGTTCTTCACATATATAATACAAGTGTATCATTAATGAATCCATGAAATAAAATATGAACAAGTGATTCTCTTATCCCTTTATTTATATGAGAGTGAGGGATGCTATAAATAAAATTGTGGAGCTAGTTGACTACAAGAATCCTATACATAATTGGCTATTTATAAGTAAAATTGGGCTTAATTTGCCATTTATAATCTAATCGTAGGCAATTTATTACAAAGGAGCGAGATTAATTATCCAACGGGAGGATAAAACAGTTAAATGAGGCTAGTAATGGGACATGACCATATGGTGCAATAGATTTGTGATGTGGCGGCTTGTGAATGGGTGAGGAATAATGGATTTATGACGTGGTGGATTGCATGTGGAGAAGGGGATAACGGGCAGATGATATGGTGTGGGAGCGAGGTCAACCGTTGGAAGAGAGGAAACCACCGACGGGATTTCGTAGCGGTGGTGAGGTGGTTTATGGTTTTGGGCTTTGGGGGCCCGAAATGCTATAGAAGTGACACATAGAAAAAATGGGCAGCCATTGAAACAAATTTTCGGACTAGACCTATCACATTAATGGGAAACGGCTGAAGGGGGGCTGAAATGCTACCTCCGCCATTGATCCAAGCGATGTTAGTTGTGTTCGTTGAAAAGTGCTCGGCTGTTATTTGGCACTGATTCAACGTTTTTTTGCTTCCATCAATATGACAAAATCATGCGTTATTGATTATTTGCAAGGTAATAAAGTTTATCACAATAATTAAACCCCGATTAAGGAATTTAAGCATTATTTAAACTAAAAAAACAAATTTCAAAGGCACGTTTGAACTAGCAACCTTAATTTTTATTTTCTAAAGAAAATATTTTCTTTTTATTGCTTATCTAACATTTTATCATTTGCCTTCCTTTTTTAAAGAAACTACCCTATCATTTTTTATGATATGAACTTGAAATGATAATAAATCCTAACTTTTTTTTATTTTCAGTTTTGCTTTTGGTCCATATCCTAACTTATCATTTTTCAATGGTATTTTGATTTTTTCAACTAATGGCTAACTTATCAAAAAAAAATGCTACAACACCTCCTACATCATGTTCTCTTGTGGGTTCACCCAACGTACATGATCACTCCCTTAGCCATAGAATTCTCAATTCAAGGAAAATCCTATGTTCAAGCAACTGAATATCTACATGCCATCTGTGACTCAACACCTTCCTTTGGCATGCTTAATGCTCCCCATTCAAAGCAAGTTGTATTTCAAGTAAGCTATCCACTCTCACATGCATGGATCATGAAAAATGTGGTGATGCTTTTTATCTATCTAATTATCCAAGGAAGAATTACACATGAGTTTCATTGTTGTATAATTCTTGCATGTTCACCATGTGAAGGTTGAGTAAAAAAGTGTTTGTTAAATTACTTCGATAAAGGCCCACAATTTTGAGTAGTGATTGTTTCAAGGGATGCTAGGGTGTGTGGCCTTGTATTTGTGGGTAGGACCCTTGTAGAGTAAGTATCAATGTATATCATGATGGAGGAACATTATTTTAGCTTTGTGAAGTCGTTCATGTTGTAGGTTGTAGTTCCAAAATGATTTTTTTGGGTGTTACATAAAACACTTTTCCCATAAAGAGGGATTGCTAGATTTTTAGGTTATTGCAAAATGTTTTCTCATTATTGGTAGAGAATCTTGTCTCCTACCCATTCATGGAGATATGGATGGATTAATTTGTATGTATACTTGACCTTAAAGTCTTGGCATGGTTCCCTTACCTAGGAGGTTGTTACCATAATTAGCATGATGAAAAAAGCATTGTGTGCATAGAATGGGGGGATTGGTTAATGAGGGGAGCACGCACAAAGAAGGAGGATTTTTGGGAACTTAGCCCTTGGATCTTGAGGCCATGTAATATATAACTTGTATGTTGGGGACTTGACTTGAACATACTATGTGGAGGTTGGTGATTGACTTGAAAATACTATGTGGAGGTTCGTGATTGACTTGAAAATACTATGTGGAGGTTCGTGATTGACTTTAACACTGAGATTTGTAATCACATTGGAATATATGAGAATAGCATTAGTAAGATAGAGGGCATGTGGTAGATAGTTAGAGGAGTTCTTTGAATGATCATAATTGTATATTGCAGCATAGGGAAAGAGGAAGCATTGGATTAAAAACTTGTTGGAAAGTGCACCATGTTTGAAGAAGGGTGTTGGGCCTAAGGAGGATCATGCATGGAGGTTGTTTCACTTTTAAGGTTGGATAAACCTTAGTTGGACACATATACATAATTTTATTATAGAAGTATTCATATGGGGTCACCTTGTTGATTACTTGTATGGGCTTGTGCATTTATTTACGTTAATGTTCCTCACTTAATTTTATGTATAAGGGAGGAGAGAGATCTTGTAATCATTATGATAATTATATTATTCTTTGTAATTTTCTTGAAGACAAAAGGGTTCATGAGGAAACCTTAGGAGATAGATATTAGGGTTCATGATGAAACTCTAAGAGCTAGACATTACAGTTCATGAGGAAGCCTTAGAAGCTAGATGTTATGGGCTATTGAAAAAACCCTAGGCAGAGATAAGGAGAGTGTCAAGCTAGGAGGTAACTCCTCAAATGAGATTATATTATTCATTTGGGTTGTTCATAGTTATATACATGAGGGAGTGACTGTTGAGTTTCATCTCCTGATTACTCTTCATTTTCTCTTATTAAATATTTAAACTATTTAAAATTGTTCATCCAATCCCTATGATTAGGTGTCAACATTCCCCCCCTTAATCTGAAAGGATGTTGGTGAGTCCAAGCATCGTTCTGTATCTTTCAATATTTTCTCTTCCAAGTGCTTTTGTGAAGATGTCTACAATCTTCTCATTAGTGGAACAATGGCAAAGATGGATTGTTTTGGCCTCAACATGATGTCGAATCAGATGATGTTTTGTATTGATGTGCTTTGTTTGATCATGGAACTTTGGGTTCTTGTCCAACTTTATTGCAAAGCTATATTCAATCATGAGTGGAGTCGAATGTACTTATTTTACCTGCAAATATTCCAGAATTTTCTTAAGCTACAAAATTTCTTTTGTTTCCTCAGCTACTGCCACATATTCTTCCTCTGTTGTGGAATCCGTTGGAGCTGATTGTTTGTGTAATCTCCAAGAGACAACTCATGATCTAAGACTCATAGCATAACCTGAAGTAGATACCCTAGTTTCTTTGTCTCCATTGAAGTCTGAATCAGAGTATCCAATCAAGCTAAAGTCGCCCACCTCTGTATACTTGAGTCCAAAGTCTTGAGTTCCCTTCAAGTACTTTAGAACTCTTTTTGCAACAAACCAATGTCCCTCACAAGTCTTTTGCATAAACCTGGAGAGGATTCCAACAGGAAACGAAATGTCTGGTTTGGTAGTACTCAGGTATTCGAGACTTCCTACAAGCTATTTATAATTTGTTGCGTCCTCAAATTCTTTCCTTCAATGGATGTGAGCTTTAAGTTTTGTTCCATTGGATTAGTTAGAGGATTGCACTTAGCCATGCCCAACCTGTTCAACATATCTCCAATGTACTTCTTTTGATAAAAGAATATGGACTTTAGATGTTGAGTTACTTCAATACTAAGATAGTAATGAACATATCCAAAATCAATCATTTCAAAACATTTCCTCAATTCCTTCTTTATGGATGCAATGTAGCTCTCATTGTTCCCTGTCATCAAAATATCATCTACATATACCACAAGATATACAACTATTTTTCCAACTTTCTTCACAAAAAAAGTTGCATCATTAAGATCATAATGTTTGAAATTGAGTTTTAGAAGATGCTTAGTTAGTTTTTCATACCAAGCTCGCGGTGATTGTTTGAGGCCATGCAAGGATTTCACAAGTTTTCATACTTTATGTCCATGTCCTTTCACAACAAATCCTTCAGGTTGGGACATAGAAACATTCTCTTTTAGATCTCCATTCAAGAAAGCAATTTTTACATCCATTTGATCTACTTTCCAACCATTCTGAGTTGCTAGGGCAAAGAGTGTCCGGATGGTAGCCCATTTTGCTGTGGGGGAAAATTTTTGCTCATAATCAACCCTTCCTTCTGTGCAAAGCCTTTTTCCACAAGCTTGGATTTGTGCTTGTCAAGTGAGCCATCAACTTTATACTTGTTCTTGTATACCCACTTGAATCCAATTGGCTTGGTTCCCAATGGAGGATCAACCAACTTCTAAGTGCCATTCTTTATCAAGGCATGATACTCCTTTTGCATCACTTCTTTCCATTCATCATGAGAAGCAACTTCTTTGAAGGAAGTTGGTTCAAAATCTGTAGACAAATTCAATTCACAATCATAAGAAACATCCATATCAACAGGCGAATCAGAGTCATCTATATCACCTCCATTTTTCCGAGTTGAATTTCTAGTTCTAGTTTTTCCAACCTCATCAAGATGAACACTTTCAAGTGTCTTTGTTAGCCACTTTGGGGGACCTTTCGGAGATGTTACAGTCTTCTCAGTTGATTAAGTTGGGACTGAATCAAGGTTGAGTCTCCCAATTTTATCAATCACATCACTGAAATTATCATCAGTTGTTGGAGTTTCATGCGGGGGAGAGAGTGATCCAGAAGAAGATTCCATAGGTTGATCCAATATAGGAATCCCCCCTTCAAGATGTGGAATCTGATTATCAAATTATTGAAATTATTTTGCCTTTACGAATCTATCCAAGTGATCAAGTCACTGTTTAACGACATTGTCAGCTTTGGATGATTCAAGAAAGATTACATCTCTAGATACAACAAACTTTTTATTGACTTCATCATAGAGACGGTATGCTTTAGAGGTGTTTGAATACCCCGGGAAGATACACTTACAACTCCTTGCACCAGGTTTGTTTCTATGTACCTTTGGTATCATGGCATAACAGGTAGAACCAAAGACCCTGAGATGCTTTATCGAAGGAATGTGCCCATACCAAATTTCATAAGGAGTCTTGTTTCTAATAGAATTAGATGGAAATATATTCTTTACATATACATCACATAGAACTACATTAACCCAAAACATAAATTTTACATTCTTGAAAAACATCATGGAGCGCACCATATTTAAGATTGTCCAAGTCATTCTTTCAGCTACTCTCTTCTATTGGGGATTATAAGGCACAATTATTTGATGTTTGATCCCATGTTGGTGAAGATAGTTTTCAAATTCATTTGAAGTGTACTCTTTTCCATTATTAGTGCGAATAGAGTCAATATGACATTTTGCATCATTTTCAATCCATGTATGAAAGTTCTTGATTGTTTGAAAAGCATAATATTTATTCTTCAATAAATAAACCCAACACATTCTGGTGTAGTCATCAATAAATGTCATCATATATTTATTTCCATTTGTAGAAGGAATTGGCATTGGACCACATAAATATGAATGAATGAGTTCAAGTTTTCTATGTGCTCTGGAATATGAATCATGAAAAGACTGCTTGCTATGCTTTCCTAGAATGCAAGCATCACATTGCTTAAGTTTCCTAGGAATTGTAGGCAAACCAATAACACCATTTTTCTTCAACAAGAGGAGGCTGTCATAGTTCAAGTGTCCAAATCTAGCATGTGTTGGGTGTGGAGCCTTATTATCTTCTATATTCAAAGGTATCACCGCATTGGACCCCAGTTCGTAATGGGGCGGTGTTATCGGGAAATCTAGTGTCCACTCGGAGATGCTAGTCCCACTAAGACGGGTAGCTATCTTAGAAACAAACAAACCAAAACTACTTTTGCTTTCTTTTATGAGAAGTAGATAAGAGGCGAACGAAGGACACCATCCTCAGTCTTGCATTTGGTTCCTTGCTTGGTTCCTCTCCCTTCTGACAGATCTTTGTCGCTCCTTCTTCGCTTACCCAGCTTCAAAGAGCACCTATGGAGTCAAAACAACATAATACTATCGAAGAACAGAGATCTACAATCATAAACAATATAGGACCAGATATATATTGACCACACAAATGCATATATCATCAAACATACAAGAATGTGGAGGAAAACTTGAATGACTTTATTAATATCAAGAATAGCAAAGAGGATTACAACTGATTGTTCTGACCCAACATCATCCTCCCAGCATGAAAGCCCATCTTCACCTCATGAAAAGTTTAGATCACCCAACACTATGATATTTCACCAAGAAACCAACATCACTTCCTTACAAAATACAAGATTCCAGCCCTTGGATCTCTGTGATGAGGGATCCATATATAGATGTTTGCAAGGGGGGTGAGTCAGCTGTTGGGTTTTTGATTAGCGTCTTCTCTCTGATAGTTCTTGGTTCCACTTGGAGATTCATGATCTCTTACTCATCCCTGGGTGAGTTCAGAGAGGCAAGTGTCATAGGAGAAGTTTCTGGAAGATTCCATGATCATCCACCTTGCAAACTGTCTCTGCCATTTCTCTACTCTCACTCATCGCACCCTACAGAAGGCTTTCCAGTATGCATCACACTTTTTGCACTGAGCAGGTGAGATCCATCGCACCCTTAACACTGAGCAGCCTGTATGGTCCAGTTTTGACCAGTTCTGAGTAGTTTTCCATGGAGAACTTCTGGGAGATGATGTAATCAACTGACCTTGCTCCTTTAGGGTGTGAAGCAACACTTTTAGGGACTTAGAAGCCCTTGGTTTATGGACAATATATGATGGGGGTCAACAGTGCCCAAAAATCGTCTATAACAGTTGCCCCCTAAAGCATGAGGTCGTAATCTTTGATGGTCGGGTGAAAATGCTTTATCATGAAGGATCCGAGTTTTTCGAGCTGGAAGGCGACTTGTAATAAGAAATACATCAAACATTATCTTCAATAATATTTCATGATCTTAGTTGAGGCGGGCATTCCCATTCTCAGCTTTATATTCATTTCATGTACATAGGAAACAATCGTCTTGTGTAGCAAACTGATGATTCAGACAAAGTCAAACAATCCTTTGATTTGGATGATCATCTGTTTCAGCAAATGATGACATTTGATGTCTTTATTTCCCTGAATAATATCGCAGCCCCGATGGATGAAACTAGATCTAGGTTCCTTTCAAACTTGTTTCAATCTTCGCCGGAGTACAAGTCCAATCCAGTGAAAAGATGTTCTGGAGTCCCGAACATGGAAAGACATACCTGATTACCAGCCAATGATGTAAGCTATTAACAGGCGCGAGAGGAATCACCGATAATGATGATGACCCTCAAGGTACGACAGTACAATTCACGTGGTGTGAAAATGGGACTTGGTGTCGAACACCACGTAAAATATTTCGGTCAAAAGCCATTGATGTAAACCTGTCACCGGAAGTGAGAAACTTGCCATTGAGGCATGCAAGCTTCAAAGTACTAAAAGGTTTGTTCCTAGGTCGACCTCTCGGATAATGAGCTGACGTCAATGAGAAGTGGCCTGTCGTAGGAGGGCCTTAAATAATCCCACATCTACGACACGGAACAGAGCAAATGATTTTGTGGAGGTGAAAATGATCTAATGATACAAGGTTCAGGGTGGCGGTCATGAAAGAATGGAGTGTGAATGTATTGCAGCGGATGAGACATAGGTGAATTCTCTGAGCGACTTCTCTTGAACATACCAATGACACTGAAATGGATTGGTAGCGTTAACCCCAAATATGGATGGTATGATGGACCAATGGTGATATGACCGGTGAACAGAATAACCCAACCCGTCTCGAACGTGGAGTGAAAGTGTCATGTTCAAGAGCGACTTGCTACCAATAAAGTTTCTTCATTTTCTTCCCAATTTTCCCTAGTCATTGCTAACCAGTACCTCTTTATTTTTATCAAGCTTGAGGAGGATAACATATGCTTGTTCTATAATTCGCCCTTCGAGCGAACCCGTCGCTATGTTTTAACGAGCCTAGCAACAGTGAAACCCGTTCTCATCTATATGGACAAGTTTGTCGCTATTGATTTTAACGAGTTTAACGAAAATGATAACTCAATCCTTTTTCAATTTTAGAGAGTCTGAAAAGGGATGGAAAGGAAACTTCAATAATCCTTTTTCGTCATATAATCCCTCAAGTTCGAAAAAGTATAAAATAATACAAAAGGGATGAATTTTCGATAGTTTTAACGAGCCGAACAAGACAAATGCTCGATCTTTTTGTGTAATAATCCCTTAGGTCCAAAAATATTAAAATCTAGAGGAGGGATAGCACTTGCGATAGCTTTAACGAGCTGGAGAGGCAAATCGCTCGGCAATCTTTTCATATTTTACGAGTCAAGTGAAAAGAGCTTAAAGGAGACTCGTTTTTTGAGGAACGAGTGATGATTTCGGGTAGCAGATGATTCCATATAAGGTTTGCAATTTTCCAATCACAGAAATGTCACAAGGATGGCTAACAAGATCACTCGTCACAGATGTTCCTCAAAAAGGGTAAACAATCAAATGGAGGCATACGATCGGCTAAAACAGAGTGGAGGCGATGATGAGAACACGACCAAGGCTTGAAAGTTGATTATAATGCGTTCACAATGGTTATTTACTGGAGAATGGTTCATTTTTTAATGAGATTAAACTCTGGGGGGAAACATTTGCTTATTGCTTAGGTTTAATTTTTAACGAGCTTGAACTTCACATAAAAATTGCTCGTGCCAGTCATATAATAACGACATCTCATCGATAGATTCCATTTTTATGGAGCTTGCACTTTTTGAAGCTTTGCTCCATATCCTTTTGCATGCAAGCTAGGAACGACCAACTACTATCCTAGGGGTTAGTTAACTACTAAGGTCAGGTAGGAAAATATTTCCTTTACTTTGTCGGTGCCATTTGGCCCCTGCGAAGGCGAACGGTCGATTCAACCACTCAACCAACTTAAGTAGTTGAAGCTATCGGAACTATAGAGGTCACTCTTCACTTGCGCACAAAAGGTTTGCATGCCCCCAGGCATAGTGAAGTAGAGTTTCGAGGTTACCCTTCAATTTGCAGACAAAACATTTTCTCTGTCGGGAAAGGCCTACCTTTTCCAAGTTACCCTTCAATTTGCAGACAAAACATTTGTTCTATCGGGAAAGGCCTACCTTCTAACGAAGGTATCTTATTCCAATCTAATCCCATCTTTTTATACGGACGGGTGTTAGACTAGTCATATATCCTTCGCATAAACCTACCCTATACCCAAGGTTTTTCTGCCGAAGCAGACCAGGTTGCATGACCACTGAATTACTCGTGTTCTTCAGGTGGATGGACTGGAGATTGATGAGACATTCCTTACATGAAAAGACCATTTAGGGATGGCATTTTACCATTAGCTATGTGTGAGCCGGGGAACGAAAGCTGGTCTACGAGTTGGACCATTAGGCCTTCGCGCGGAAAACACATTACTCTAAAGGGTGAGGAGAAAATGGCTCCCATGCGATAAATATAGTCACGCCCAAGGGGTATATTATAGTCTAGAGGTCCTTGGAATACCATTACATTCATATAAATGGTTTTCCTTCTCAAAGTAATAGGCACATTTGGAAGGATCCCTAACGGTCGACTGGTTCCTTTGTCAAAGCCTGTCAGATTTCTCATCTCAGGCATAAGCGATGGCGAGCAAAGCAGTTCCCAAGTATTCGAGGAAAGGATACTCATAGAAGCCCCTTCATCTATGATGGCACCAACCATGACCATTCTGTAAGCTTGTATAATGATTTGGAACGGTACACTAGCCGGTAAACGGTGTCTGCCTAGTAGATTCCAATCGAAGGAAATGACTAGGTTTCTTGGAGGTGGGACCGAATAGATGGCCGGATACGACTCTGACGAACTTCCTTCCTATGGTAAAGGAATGGGTAGATTGCCCCCATGTTCATCGGTGTCTATGTTTACGAAAATAATTTGAACGATGTCATTCTCATTCTCTTCAATGACTGTATCATCTGAAGATGGACCTTCCGAAAGCAAGACCGGGTCAACTGCCACCTCGACCTTTTGACTTTCATCTGGTGTGGATTCAGAGGGTTTATCTTCAACAATAGATGCTTCGACTGACCATAATGGCATGTCAGTCAAATTTTCAACTAGTGATGGACTCGGCAAGAGTTTCTTGTATCCAGGAGGAAGCCGCAGCGGTGAAGTAGGACAACTATCCAAGACTCTTTTAGCTTCATCTAAGAAGGGACAATAGTGGACGACGTGATCACCTTCACATAGCTTACAAGGAAATTTACATTTCCTTTTCTGTCCAGATACTTCGCTTTCACTTGTTGACGGTGTACTTTCAACATGATCAGAGGTTGATGACACCGGATTGTGCAAATGAGGA
>APFE030840462.1:0-18712 GCA_000404065.3 Pinus taeda | reverse complement strand
AAGTAACCCCTGCATAAACAAAAGAACCTTTAGGGGTAATTGAAGAAGATTAAGATTGTATTGAACCATAAAAAGTGGAAGGAAGGATAAAGTTAATCCTCTACTACAAGACAATAAGAAATAGATGAAAAATGTAGGGATATTTTTCTAAAACATAAGAGAGAGGAAGGGTTACAACACTAAGTATGGAAGAAAAAATACAATAAGAAATAACAAATCCATAGACCAGTAGACCACTAATAAGAGCTTGTTTCCTCTTGTATTTGATGGGAACAAGTACATGTTATTATGTGATTTATATGGCTATCATATCCTTGCTATTTTCATGGATTATATGTTGGTTATGAGAATTATTTATAGCAATGTTGATGTATGGCTCTCATCATGTTTTGCCTAGTAAATGAATGAACAATGAATGTGTGACCTAATAGTGGGTAATGCAACTATTGTGATAAGGCATCAATTCTTCCTAATGATTCTCAAATAAGAATTAGACCCCTATGCTCATATATGTTGTTATGATCTTCAGAATGCGTATTTGTGACATGTTTTATGAAATGACTCTCATGGATAATAGGGGTCCAGTCAGTTCATTGATTAAAGTTTTGCATCCATACTCATGTTTTGATGTTATTTATAATTCTTGAAGGTTTCATGGAGTTATGGGAAGTGGCTTTATTCCTAACCCTGAAAAAGTGGCACAAAATCTCGGGTTGTTGGCATTGAAGTAGCTGAGAAAGTCCACGGTTTCTAGCTTTCCCTTACGGTGGAAGAGACTAGAGGCCTATAGTCACATGCATGGCTTATTAAGGGAGTGAATAGGGTGGTATATGGTGATATGTTCAGTTTACTCAAGGGTTTATCACCTATAAGGGTAGGGTGGCTCCTAGAGGTTCTATAGCATGTGTGGAAGGTCAGTTTGGTTTAGTTCTATCGGTTCCACTTCCTTAACTATACATAGGGAGTTGAGTCACATCATAGTATCCTATCGTCACATGTTTACCCCACTAGACCGAGTAGCTTGGGTAAATGTGGGAGGAGGTGGTTACACAGTGGTATCAAAGCATGGTTCACCCCTTGGATAAGATGAGCGGTGTGTTAGTCATGCATTCATTTCGGTTGCATATATGTGTTCTCTATGCTTATGCTCTATGTACTTGTGTGTATGCATGATGGTGGTCATGGTTGCAATGGCGTTGCCATGTGGAAGTGGATGGTGTGTTTTTGGATGTAGTCGTCATGAATGTATGTTGGTTATGAATGTCAGAGCTTATATATTGTTATGCATAGATTGATATGGTTGTAGTTGTCATCCATGAGGTAATGGTATGTGGTTGGTATGATCAGGCATTGATACCTAGATAATGGTTGAAAATTATGATTAATGCATATATGATTATGTTTATACATGTATTATGCTAATCTAGTTGGTATTGTAGACAACATATCCTCCCCAAACTATATTGAGGTACGTTGGTTTGCTTATGATTTAGTTTAGCTAACATGATATAACTTGCAGGAAGAGAATATCCAAGATGACTAGAAGAATGGTAGATTACAGTCCATAAGGTTCTCCCTGTGGATAAGATGAGAAACATTTTGTTGGGCACTCTTCTAGCATAGAAGACACATTGAGAATTTTGAAGGAAGAAATAAGGAGTTACAAAGCAGATAATGATAGGATCATTCAGGAACAAGAGAAATAAGAAGAAGTTAATGTAGTCATACTTCATAGTCTTTCAGACTTGTAGAGACAGGTACCACTTCAGATTAGCTATGTGTAGGAGGATAGGACTAGTGGGGAATTTGATAGTATATCTCATGGTGGGAACAGGTTGAATATATATGAAACTATCATGGATGGAAGATTCTTGGATACACCTGATAGGTGAGGCAATGGATATGGGATTTACTCTAGTTCTGGTTCAGATAGGTATCACGGTCGATATTTTTTGGATGAGTTCAAGAAAGAAAATCCACCTACATTTCATGGAGAAATGAAGAAGTCATAGGATGTCGAAGCATGGTTGCTTGGTATGAACAAGTTCTTCAGGTTGCATTATTACTCAGTGAACATGAAGGACAAAATAGCTACATTTAGTCTTAAAGGAAAAACATACATTTGGTGGGAAGATGTAAAGAATATTAGAGGCATTCATGAAGAGGATTTGACTTGGAGTGAGATTAAGAGGCTATTCAAGACGTACCTATCATAGAGATACTAAGATGAAGCCAAAGGAATTCTTGAGCTAGAGATGGGATCTATGATTGATGAGGAATACACTAGTAGATTCTTGGAGTTATTGAGGTATGTGCCTTACCTCAAGGAGGAGACTACCAATATTCATAGATTCATTAGTGGGTTTTCATATCATTCAAGGAAAGGATTGAGTTTAATGAGCCTATATCAATGGAGGAGGCCATTCAGAATCTAAATCATCGTTATGTGAAATCAAAGCACGAATTTTAAACTAAGATGGATTGGAAAGATAATGCAAAGAACAAAGGAAAATGGGAAAATAAGTGACCAAGGCCTCAGGACAGAGGTAACAAAGAGAATGAAACACTACATAAGAAGTTAAATGCATTTGATAGAGGACAAGAATTTTAGTCTGGGGAGCAGAACAAGGTTGTGGGCTAGAAGCCTTTACAATATTGGACTTGCGGTAAGGATCATCATCTAAGAGATTGTCCATATCATTAGGGTGGTAGACCAAAGATTGAAGGTGCATAGGAATCATGTACAGTGGAAGATGTTGGACAGTGTCCCTCGGATTTATGCAACACTAGATAGCAAGAAGGAAGATTACTATTCATATATTATTGGGATGGATGGTAATTTTTGTGATCAAGTTGTTTCTATTTTGATTGACCTTGGATCTAATTATAATTATGTTAACCCTGACTTGGTGTATAAGTGTGGTTTCACTGAAGAAGTGCATGTAGAATCTATGTTAGTGCAGTTGGCTACAAGTACAAAGAAGAGATTTCATCATTGGATAAGAGCTTGCACATTTGAATTGAATGCTATGCCTACCTTAGCACATTTAAATGTATTGTCATTGGATCATATAGTATGCTTTTGGGTATGGACTGGTTGTATCTTCACAGGACTAAGGTGGATTTTTATGACAAAGCTATTGAATGCTTGGATGAAAATGGAGAACAGAGAACCTTACGGGATAACAAGAAGGAAACATCAATTAGGATGGTGATAGATATGCAGGTAAATCATAGTCACAAGAAGGGGTGTGTGTTATTCGCAGTGCATATTTCTAGTGATTAAGGTAATTAAGTTGAGGATGCAAATGTCTTGAGTAGGTACCTAGTTTTATAGTAGTTTTAGGATATGTTTCTGGCATAGATTTTAAAGTTGTTGCCTTATAGGGAAGTTAAGTTTTCTATTGAGTTAGTACCAGGGGCAGCACCAACATCAAATGCACCTTATAGGATGAGCACACCAGAGATAGTAGAGATGAAGTTTCAATTAAAGGAAATACTTGAAAAGGGATACATCAGGACAAGTGTATCACCTTGGGGTGCACTGATGTTGTTTGTGAAGAATGATGGTACTCTTAGGTTATGCATTGATTATAGGAAGTTGAAAAAGGTGGCGATTAAGAACTAGTATATGTTTCCAAGTATTGATGACTTGTTTGATCAGTTGAAAGGAGTAACAATATTCTCGAAGATTAATCTGAGATCCGGATAATTTGGTACGCATCAAGTAAGAGGAAATTTACAAGACAACCTTCTGGATGAAGTATGGGCATTATGAGTTTATTGTATTTCCATTTGGTTGAACTAATGCTCCAACTACTTTCATGTGCTTGATAAATAGTGTGTTGCATTCTTATTTGGACAAGTTTTTTGTTGTATTAATTGATGACATATTGGTATATTCTAAGAATGAAGAAGAGCATGCCGAACACTTAGCATCGGTATTGAGATTATTGAGAGAGCATCAGTTAAATGCTAAGCTCAATAAGTGCATTTTATTTTAGATAGAGGTACATTACTTTGGAAATGTTTTCCAAGGAGGGTATAGCAGTGGATTCAGAAAAGATAAGGGCTATCATGGAATGGGAACTCCTAGAAATGTGGATGAGGTAAGATCATTAATGGGACTAGCAGGTTACTATAGGAGGTTCATCAAGAATTTCTCTTAGATTTGATATCCTATCACATCATTATAGAGGAAAAGTAGGAATTTTGAATGTACAAAATAATGTGTAGCAAGTTTTGAACAATTGAAGTAGTTGTTGATGAATGCTCTAGTGTTAAAGATTTTAGATCCAGATAAAGAGTTTGTAGTGTGCATGGATTTTTGCAAGAGGGGGTTTATTGGAGTCCTTATGCAAGAAGGATAGGCGGTATGCTATGAATCAAGGAAATTTAATGAGCATGAGAAGAATTATACGACACATGATCTTGAGTTGGCAATGATCATTCATGCATTGAAGATGTGGAGGCATTATCTTCTTGGTAGGAGGTTTTTATTTATGAGTGATCACAGTGGGTTGAGGTACCTATTTTACCAATCGAAGGATGATGCAACTAATATGATAAGGTATCAAATATTCTTAGTGATTCTCAGATAAGTATGAGGCCCCTATGCTCAGATTTGTTGTTATCACCTATAGATTGCATATTCGTGACATGTTTGACGAAATTCCTGTCATGTCTAGTAGGGGTACAATCAAGTGCTTGTTCAAATATTTACATTTGTATCAATGCCTCAATGTTATTTTTCATTCTTAAAGGTTTCATGGAGTTTTGGGAAGTGGCCTGAGTCCTGGCCTTGAAAAGGAGCCATAGAATCTAGGGTTGAAAGCTCAAAACTAGCTGAAAAGGACCTTATTCGCTTGCATGCCCATGTTGTGAGAGCGATTGGAGGGCCCCAGTTGCATGCATGCCCATTTCATGGGAGCGACTGAGGCTCTAGAGTAGTGAAGTGTCAATTTTTTTTAGGGTTTAATCACTTAGAAGGGTTGGTTATCTCCTATAGCTTTTGTGACATGTGCAAAAGGTCAGATTGATTGTGTTTGGTTGATTCCACTTCCTTAACTGTACATGGGGAGTTAAATCAGATTGTAGTAGCTGCTCGTCACATGTTTACCCCAATAGACTGGTTAACTTGAATAAATGTGGGAGGAGGGTGTTACAGAATCAAAGTCCTTTTTGTATGGAGTTCATTAACATAACACTCATTCAATATCAATCTAAAGCCCCATGGAAAACAAAGGAACACGTTTTCTTTTAAGAAACGGTTAAGGGTTTTGCAATAATAATACTAGATTATGTGCTAGAAGCCTCATAATATCTTTTTGTTATGCGATAATGTAAATATTCACCAGACCATACAAAATTAGTGCCATCTCTAGGATTTCATTTCTTCCCTATTCTAAATATATATTTTCTTTATGAATATAGAAAATCCCAAGAATCAAAAGGTATTTACATTACAACATATATCAACAAAATATTTTAACTAAAACCAATAAACCCGTCCTTAGCTTCCCCAATCAACAACGTCCAAAACTAGGCTTGTCGTTCCTCTGTGAGTGAAGAGGCTTCTTCTTATCAGGAACCACACTAGGAGGAACACCTCCAAGAGAATGTTGAGCACTGTCAACCATACAATTCCCTAGAGTTGTAACTCGAGTGCTGAGTGCAATAAATTCCTCATGGAATTCATTCAAAGAAATTTCCAAACTACTCAAAAGTTAGAGGAACTTAGCTTCTAATAATAATTGTGAAGACTAGCATTGTCTCTCATCCATGTCATCCTGTTTTTTCCTAGAAACTTTGGCAACACCTCAACCAAATCAAAAAATTTAAGAAAGAAAGAACCAACATCAAGGCTTTCTGGAAGACAATGAGGTTGTTCCATTTAAGGAAAGGACCATTGAACCCGACTTGCAAAAGAACTAACAAGCTTAACCCACACCCCAAGACTAGCAAGGTAAGGCTTCCAAAGAATTTTCTGGAGTTCCACATAATCTATTATATAATTGAGACTCAAACACTACCATAAGCCATATTGAGGAAAATTTTCATATCCAACCCAAAATCCTCTCGAGGCTGATGAATAGATTGATGATTGAAAGTGCAGGGTGATGAAATTAACTCCAACCCACTTCTCAGAGAAAGGAACTCCATATCCATATTGAATTCCAATCGCTCTCACGAAATAAGAATTAAATTCTTATGCCTCATTTTGTAGATGAGAAGAAATATTTCGAGACACATAATAAGGTGGAGGGGACACTTAGAGGAAAATTTTAAAGACCGACGTCAGAAATTAATAAATATCTAGATCCCAATACCACTTATCCTTTTATCAAGAGCCATATACCATTTAGAGTAGGAGGAAAATGCCTCATCTTCGCTTTCAAAAAATTTCCATATGCGTCAAAATTTGAATGAAAGTGAATACGCCTTGGGAGTCTCGTCATGACTATGGTATATAGATGATTTTAAATTTTCGTTGATCCAAATATAATATTCCTTGGCCCAAACATAGCCCTTTTTTCTAAAATGTTTGCCACTGAATTCAAATGTCAACAAACATGGAAAAATTCCATATGCTTGAATTGAGAGGCAAGTAAGAGAATCCTTTGGAGAATAAGAGGGAAAACAAAGCTCGACTCCATCATAGCCTAGACCACCTAAAGAATTATAATCATTGAATCAATAAAGACTAGAATAATGTTAAAATTTATTTCCAAAGAAGTTTCTAGACCCTTCCATAGAGAAAGAAACTCCATTTCATGGGAGTGACTAAGGCTCTAGAGGAGTGAAGTGTCAAGTTGTCTCAGGGGTTAATCACTTAGAAGGGTTTGGTTGTATCTTGTAGCTTTTGTGACATGTGAAAAAGGTCAGATTGATTGTGTTGGGTTGGTTCCATTTCCTTAACTGTACATGGGGAGTTGAATCAGATTGTAGTAGCCGCTCATCACATGTTTACCCCAATAGACTGGTTAACTTGAGTAAATGTGGGAGGAGGGTGTTATAGAATCGGAGAAATTTTTGTGGAGTCCTTAACATAACACCCATTCACTGTCAATCCAAAGCCTCATGGTAAACAAAGGAACATGATTTTTTTTTTTAAGAAACAGTTAAGGGTTTTGCATTAATAATACTAGATTATGAGCTAGAAGCCTTATAATATCTTTTTTTCTCTGACAATGTAAATATTCACCAGACCATACAAAACTAGTGTCATCTCTAGGATTTCATTTCTTCCCTATTCTAAATATATATATATTTTTATGAATATACAGAAGATCCCAAGTATCAAAAGGTATTTACATTACAACATATATCAAAAAAATATTTTAACTAAAACCAATAAACCCGTCCTTAGTTTCCCATATCAACATCGTCCAAAACTAGGCTGCTCATTACTCTGTGAGTGAAGAGGCTTCTTTTTATCAGGAACCACACTAGGAGAAACACCTCCAAGAGAAATTTGAGCACTACTAACGATACAATTCCCTAGAGTTGTAACCCGAGTGCTGAGTGCAATAACTTCCTCATGGAATTCATTCAAAGAAATTTCAAGACTACTCAGAAGTTAGAGGAACTTATCTTCTAATAATAGTTGTGAAGACTAGCATTGTCTCTCATCCATGTCATCCTGTTGCTTCCTAGAAACTTTGGCAACACCTCAATGAGACCCAAAAATTTAAGAAACAAAGAACCAACATCAAGGCTTTCTCGAAGACAATGAGATTGTTCCATTTCAGCTAAGGACCACTGAACCTGACTTGCAAAAGAACTAACAAGCTTAACCCACACCCCAAGACTAGCAAGGTAAGGCTTCGAAATAATTTTATGGAGTTCCACATAATCTATTATATAATTGAGACTGAAACACTGCCATGAGCCATACTAAGGAAAAATTTCATATCCAACCCAAAATCCTCTCGACGATGATGAATAGACTGATGATTGAAAGTTTAGGGTGATGAAATTAACTCCAGCCCACTTCTGAGAGAATGAAACTCCATAGCCATATTGAATTCCAGTCGCTTCGACAAAATAAGTATTAAATTTTTATGCTTCATTTTGGAGATGAGGGGAAATATTTCGAGACACATAATAAGGTGCAAGGGACACCTAGAAGAAAATTTTGAAGACTAATGTCAGAAATTAATAAGTATCTAGATCCCAATACCGCTTATCCTTTTAACAAGAGTCATAGACCATTTAGAGCAAGAGGAAGATGTCCCATCCCCACTTCGAGACAAATTTCCATAAGTATCAACATTTGAATGAAAGTGAATATGCCTTGGGACTCTCGTCATGACTATGGTATATAAATGATTTTGAAATTTCTTTGATCCAAATATAATCTTCCTTGGCCCAACACGGAGCCTTTATTTTGCAAAATGTTTGCCATTGAATTCAAATGTCTTCAAACATGGAGAAAATTCCATATGGTCGAATTGAGAGGTAAGTAAGAGAATCCTTTGGAGAATAAGAGGGAAAAAAAGCTCGACTCCATCATAGCAATGACTACCTAACAAATTATAATCATTGAATCAATGAAGACTAAAATAAAGTAAAAATTAATTTCGAAAGAAGTTTCTAGACCCTTCAATAGAGAAAGAAACTCCACTTGGTTGTTTCTCGCGTGACCAAGACCCTATGGAAATTGTGCCACAATTTTTTCATTGGGGTTGAATAATGCCCCTCTTACTCTTGCCTCCACCATAAAGGAACATGATTATTAAAATAACAAATATGACGCATTGTGTAGGATAGTTGAATTCCATAATGATTAGTTATGCTACACTAGAAGCATCAACATTCTCCACCATGGAAACCATTCAAATTTTACTCGAAAACCTTTTTATTATCTTTAGAAAAAAATTAAACATAAAAGTTTAATTACATACCTTAACTTATATATTTCCTTTATTATGAGGTATATAATGTCATTTCCCATTCCTTTTAGCCTTAGAATTTGATGTTTTGTTATGAGGTAACCCTTTCATGCTTTGAGGTTGTTGGTGAAGCTTCTCTTGGATCTACATGAATAAACTCAACATGGTTTCAATTGTTTTCTGGTTTTTATAATAGACAAATAACTTAACTTGTGCATTTTATTCACATAACTTAAGAGGCATGTTTTTTCATTTGGGCTTATCTTAGTTGGTTGGGAGAAATAATTGTTGTCCTCTGCACCTAGGTTCCATTCTTGCAAGCCACATGTTGAGGTTTATTGTAATGGATTTGAGCTCTATTGTTGAGTCTGATTAGTACCTAGAGGACCAAAACATATATGTTCTTCATATGGAATATAAATATATTTCTCATAAAGAGGGGATGGAAGAAAAACATATGAGACTTGTTTCGGTTTTTGAAGTCCATTACTCACATTATTAATGTTTCCATTTTATGGTGTTTTAGACATCATAATGCTCAATTCAACCAACTCTGATGATGTAAGACAACTATAAGTAATCAAAATTTGTTTTAGTATTTTTGTATATTGAAATATCTATTAATCGATCAAGTAATGAGTAATTATATTGAAACGAGTGCAAACATTATCATGTTAGCATTGTACTATCTATAGTGTATTTTGAATATATAGTGGCACAAAATGTTGGTGTATGTTTGAATCTATAGTAGTACAAAGGGTTAGCCCTTGCATACATTTAGCTATTTATGGATTTTTACCACACTTACACTAGTATGACCACTTTGTTTTAAAGGCCAAACTTATTGGTACATAAGGTTTCCACGATATATTGTATTGTTTCCGATGTTACAAATCTCGGGGAAAGCCCTTGGATAATTTCCCTCATTTTGAAGATGATACATAGGGAAAACCCTAGATTATTAAGGCCACAAGGCTAGTCGAGAACAATGATGAAAGCCATTATATAAATATACTATATATGAGCTCAACATGTCACTTGTGGGAATCGAACCTAGGTGGGGAGGATGATAGGCATTCCTCAAGCCACCTGAGATAAATCCAATTGTATGTTAATGCATTAACTTTCTGCTTGGAAATTTATTTGAAATTTTTGAAAAGGGATGGAAGATGCTTTCATACTTATCTTCATTTTGGAGATTTAGTTTAAACCACAATTTGTTGTGACTATTTCTCTTTATCATATTAACTTTTCGTTTCTTTTTCTATCAAGATAACTAGAAAGTTGGATAAAGATCTCACTTTCTAACACTTAGTTTCATAAAGTGTATATGGACAAGGAAGTAGTTCTATTGTGAAACTTCCCTCTCTTTTTCTTTTTTCTTTTTTTTTATATATGTATGTAGAGGTTCCAAAATTGGATAGGATGAGAAAAGATCCCACTCCCACCTATATTTTATTGTATAATCCTATTAAATACATATGTGATATGAGATAGTGCAATTTCAAAATTGGTACCATGATTAGTGAAGGAAACTTGTGAAGATGAGAAATCATGATTCGCTAAAGCCAAAGAAACTTAACAAGTTCCATTTATTGCAATACTATGTTATACATTATGTTGGAAAGAAATCTAATACATCCACTTCTACTTAGAGGGTTCTAAATCATTCTCATTCTACATGGATTTATTGTCTTAATATACTCTTTACTTGAACATTCTTTGTTATCTTCCATTCATTAATTGAGTTATGCACTTTTCTTTCATATTTTTATTATTCCTCGATTAAGTTTTGGGCATATTATGCATATAAAAATTCATTAATGAGGTTAATATTGTGTCAATAACATACATTAGGGGAGGCTTTATGAGGGTTTTGGGTATAAATCATTATCACTAATAAAGTGAAGAGATGGATATATATGTTATCCAGAGACATCAATTTTAAGCCATAATTATATACTTCAAATGATACTATAAGAAAATGAAGAAAACGAGATAATTGATTCAAAGGCATAAGTGTAGCCTTGTCTTGAGAAGCATATTGTGTTATAAAATAGGCTATTATATTTGTTTGGCCTTTCTATAATGTAAAAACAAATAGAATATGTATAATAAAGAGAATTAAAAATAGGTCTTTGTGATTTTTTACTTAATTGTTGGTTATGGGCTAGTGCTTTCAAATATAACAGAAGAGAGACATAACTAAAATGATAAAATTGAAAAGCACATACATGAAAAACACAATTGGGTTTTGGAAAATGTGAGTGAAATACATTTATATTTTTCTTGGGAAAAATCAATTAAAATGTAAAAACCTCCCAACAAATTACTTATAAATCATGAAGGTGCAAGATCAAAGGATATTTTTCTTGAATGAATATCACTAATTAGATGAAGATGTTAACTTTCAAAGAGAAACATTACTCAAATGCAATGTAACACTACTCATGATGCACTAATTCCTGGAATTGAATATTGAACAACTATTAAATTTCATATTTATAACTATTTCTCTTTATACTCAACATTTCTTTACACCCTTTGGACCAATAGATAGATTAAAACGTGGTGAAAATAAAGTAAATTTAGCTCTTAGAAATAATTAAACAAAATAACTTTTATAAAACTACTAAGTGAGTGATTATGAATGATAACTCTTTTAACTTTTCAATCTAACTATTTTCAAAATTTTATTTTGGTGTAGATTATATATATATATATATATTCTAATCAACGCCCATAGAAACCGAATCACTCTTATTCACACCATAGAAACTGAATAACGCAGGTAAAAAAAACTACAGCAACATAAAAAAATTATAAAATAATATCACTGACTTTAAAAGATGGTTTAATGGATGGTAATTAGAAAATTGGTTTAATGAGTAGTAATTAAAAGATTGGTTAGCGGTGAATTTGAACACAACGGTCCAAAAAAGCAATCATAAAACCCATGAACGCCTTAGTTATTATACACTCGGCCGCGCGTGAGGAATGAAGAATGTGAGGGATCGGTGGTTATATACTTTGCCGCTAGTGAATGAAGAATGAGAGGGATCGGTGGAATGAGAGGAGGAAATTCACCAGCGAAGAGGAGGTGATCGAAGTTTTTGCAGTCCGAAAACAGCAGCAAGGCGATCTGAGTGGATTATTCATGGAGGGTAATTTTCTGTTTCTTTAATTTGCTTTAATTTGTTTTTGTTTATTTCTCTGTTTATTCCACTGGTTAACCATGGAAACCAAGTAACCTGACCATTTTTTCCTGTTCAATCTACAGGTGGTTAAGCATGGGTGTTCTTTCTCTCTCAAGGTCTTTGATGTAAAGTTGTCTATCTTATGGAGCGCTCCATAATGTTCTGTGTAGTGTTGTATGCATCCATGTCCTGTCCTGTGTAGTGTTGTGGTATGTTTGTAATGTGGGTTGTGTAGTGTTGTGGTATGTTTGTAGTGTTGTGGTATGGTTGTTTTGTGTCTGCTAAATGAGAGAGAAAGTCCAAGCGAGGAGAGTATGCAGGGGTGGTTGAAGGGCTAACTTGATCAATGCATTCAGAGTGAGTTGGTACCTATGGCAATATTTTCTTGAATTACTTCTAAATTCATTCCCGGCCCTTTGTTTCTGTTCTTTTCTTGATGAGGTGGAATTTTATATACAGGAGAAGCTGGAGTGACGAGTTTGGAGCTCTTTTTTAACCACCTGTTTCCAGAGTTTCAATAACAAATAACAAATGAAAGATTCTTAAGAAGCAAGGTTAGTAGTAATTGCGAATGGCCTTGTTCTCCTGTGTTTCTTGGTGCAGTTTACAGATATCTCTATGATATATTTACAGAACATGTCCATTGAGCTAGTTTTAGTATGTTCACATAGAGGATGTTCACATGTGAGATATTCCATGTAAGAAGTAAGGTTTCCCATAAATATTTTCGAGTATTGACCACATTGGTTTCTCATTTCATGGCTGCGCTGCTTGTTAGAGCATTGGTCTCTCCAAACGCCCAATTGAGCTCCTCCTCTTCTCATTTCATGGCTGTGCTGTTTGTTACAGCATTGGTCTCTCCAAACCCCCAATTGAGCTCCAAGCGCCCAATTGAGCTCCTCCATTTCTCATTTCATGTCTACGTTGTTTGTTACAACATTGTTCTCTCCAGACCCCGAATTAAGCTCCAATTAAGCTCCAAACGCCCAATTGAACTCCTCCTTTTCACATTTCATGCATGCGCATCCATTTTCTTTAGATGTGTTGAACACTCTACGTTCTATTACTATGCTAGATCTCACCTACAGAGAGGCACCGCCAAAAACCTTACACAGCAAAACCCTACAGAGCCAGATCAACACATTCGTCAGAAAGACCCATCCCTTCCTTTCTGTTCATTGTGCAATTCAGAAGCGAGAGCTCGAATAAACCCCAGAAATGCCCGCCGTAAGGCTGCATAGCCTACATAGCCTACTTACAGATCCAATTCTAGACCCACAGCTACATAGCCTACTTGCAGATCCAATTCTAGACCCATAGCTACATAGCCTACTTGCAGATTAGCACGGTGAAATTACTTTTGATGGCGTTTTCTTATTCCGTTTTGAATATCACAAAAAAAATAAAATTATGTGGATGGTTGTGATTGTTTGGGGATGCGTGCTAGAGTTTGAGGAGATGCCCTCTTTTAGTGGATAGATATTCTTGGATAGGGCTTCGAGGATTACTGATTTGCTGGTGAAATACAGCTTTTCCTAAAGGTGCAACGCGTGGTAATGATAATATAAATACTATTAATGTGTTTACTTAAGGCTTATTCTAATTAAATGGCCTCTGTATAGCACGCCCAATCGGATATTATCGATAAATTGTTGTTGTTGGAGTTTTTATTTATTAGTGGTTATGAAGAATAGTGCAAGTATTCAGGGATAAGTAATTGTCTATGAATTTTTTTAATATTTAAAAGTGATTATTAATTAAATTTGTTTTATTAAAATATTATTTAATTTAATTAGATTTACAGTAAGAAGGCACATAGGAAACCTAAAATACCAGGACAGTAGTATCAAGCCACATAATTAGAATTATACTCGAAGCCAAGGCTTGGGTAATGCTGAGGGCATGCATATAAGCATCATAAATAAATGACTACCTGCAATTGACTGACTGAAGAGTTTTCCATGGATGGTACCAGTAGTTTTAGATTTACCCAAAAAAACATCATAGCTGGTTGCTCAATAAAGAGCATGGCCCTGAGCCCAATACAGTACCAATTAGCCACATAGGAAACCTAGAACATACTCGAAAGTTTGCAACACCCTACACATGGGAATTTCCTTCCTCTCTACTTTACGAGCAACTATTAGTGGAAGTGCCTTCATCTTCTGTGGACTTGGTTTGTGTTTATTTCTCATTCTGAGATAAAGGCTAACATGTAAGTTATTTAGTATAAAAATATTAAAAAAAATACAATAAAATCTGCTTGAGAAACTGTTTAGTTAAATAGGTCTTTGGTCGGAAATCCAACTCGGGATTCAGGGGAGAAAATATTTCCCTGGCCTGTGCACAAAATCATATATATACATAGTCATATAATCACTATTCTTTAATAATTAATGTGAATATCATTGATCTGTTAGTCTTTTGTTTTTGCTACTGAAGCTCCTTTCCTCGCCTTTAATGATTTCTTTCCATTTCGTCCGGAGCCTAACAGACTGCTTCTTTTTCAATGATTATTAAAAATATTTTTTAATATTAAATTTTATATATAAATGTTTATAATGAAATATTTGTTTAAAATAATAATGACTATTTATTAAAATAATAGTAATCTTTTAAATACTAATGTAAAAATTATTGAAAACATTATTCATGATAAAAAAGAATATTTTAATCATGTAAAAATGATTGAAAACATTATTCTTTCTATTTATATTATGATTTCTATAATCGATGGGGGAGAGCACTACCTTGGTCATCCTTGCTCTATGCCATTTCTGTTTGTGAAGATTTGTCCATTTCTATAATATCTACCTACCCACGGAGTGGTCATCCCTGCTATATGGAATTTCATTTCAGTCAGGATTTTTCATATTCGAATTATTTAGTTCTTCGTTCAGGCGAGGACCGTTTGAATTTAATACCCTGAACTTGATGGGTATATTTAGATGCACGATTTAGTCTATTATATATTACAGAGACAGGCCCCTGTAATATACCTGTAGGTTGGCATTTGAAGGGGAATGAGTCGTCGTCATTAAGGAGGATTGTAGATGGTTGGTGCTTAATATTTATTTTAACTGCTTAATATCATCGTTCATATTCTTGTGCATGTAAGTGGAACGTTCCTCTGTTTTCCCTTGACTTCACTGTAAACTGTTCAACATTCCTCTGTTTTCCATTGACTTCAACATTCCTCTGTAAACTGTTCAACATTCCTCTGTTTTCCATTGACTTCAACATTCCTCTGTTTTCCCTTGACTTTACTGTAGAGGGTTCATATGCACATGAGAGTGTCTCCTTTATTATTGTTCCTGTTCATATGCACATGAGAGTGTCTCCTTTATTATTGAGGAACAAGAAGGCTTCACTGATTAGATTGAAAATATGCATCAACAACCAAGAAACTGTTTCTAACATGGATTGGGAAGCCTTTTATTTTTGGCAAAATCCCTGCTAAACGCACTGCTCGCCCAAAAACCATTTGAGAAATATTTGACCAATTTCACTCACAAGAAAGAGGGACAAGTGGAGCGCAGTCCCAAAACAACATGGTAGTATTTACTTAATTAGGATAGATAATATGGAGGTATTTAGGACAGATAATATGCAATAGTAGGCAACCCTCGAATGTCATGAACGACTTGACAACGATCTCCGGAAACGATTTTCACGCGGCAACAAATTCTTAGATAATCAAAAATTCCTTTTTTACTCTCTGTTTTTAGATAATCCATTATTCCTTTTTTGCTTTCTGTTTTTTAATAATCATGTAGTTTTATTATTAATTATAAAGCAACTGTTTTCTCTTTCATGTTTTATTTCTATGAAAGTTTCCCATGTAACATTTACTTATTTTTATTTTTATTAAGAGAAATGTATTTACCAAATTTTTATTTTTATTAAGAGAAATATATAATCTTTACAAGAATTTGGGTTAATGATTTAGAATATTGGAAATAAAACACGAGGTTTTATTATTATGTATTTTATAAAGATAGATATATTTACTAAAAATCTAGATAATGATTTAGAATTTAAAATGGAATAGTTATATTATGATTGGTTACTCACTATTTTATTTTCTATTTCAATTTGAAAAATATATAACATTTATTGTTGAGAATTTTATTTACTCAATGAAATTTTATTAATAAAAGCATATGTTTCCTTATTTATTTTAGATATATAAAGGTTAAATTTAATTCTTATTATATTGAATTTGCAAATTATATCATATTTTTATCACTTTCCAAAATAATATTCTATCCATAGTTTTTTCCTTAATATTTGTCATGCATTATGGGTTTATTATTATATATATTATAGATTTTCTTTATGAATGACACATTTAATTGTGTTACTCGTTATTATGAAAGGTTTATAGACTAACAATATCATTTCAATGTTGTATGTTGCAGAAAATTTATCAATACCAAAGTTGCTCCTGAGTGAGTGGAAGACATTATCTATTTTTATGTTTTGTAGTGTTGTAATTAGAAGAAAATATTTATTTTTTTGTTTAGATGGGCCCATCAAAGAATGTACATGAACACCAACTATCATTAATAAAACGAGTATGTTTTTTTTCTGTGTGGAGGGGAATTCAACCCCTGCAAGAGGCTCTTAGGAAGGTTAAATGGTAACCCTCCTTTGAGTTGTGTTCCTTGTGCTTATGGTTTTCATGATCTTTAGTTTATATTGGAGTCCAATATGCACAAATGCAAATATTATCCTTTTATTATAATAATAATAATAATTTATAAACATGTTTTAAACATCTTCCTAACATACACACAAATCACAAAATCACTTTTATTCACATAAATCATTTAACATTGTTTCAATGTTTTAAACATCTTCCCCACATACACACAAATGATAAAACCACTCATATTCACATAAATCATTTAACATTTTTACAATGTTTTAAACATCTTCCCAACATGCACACAAACTCATAAATCACTCTTATTCACATAAATTATATAACAATTATAACCTTTTTTGGGGGGGGTTTT
Source organism: Pinus taeda (assembly GCA_000404065.3). Taxonomy (NCBI): domain Eukaryota; kingdom Viridiplantae; phylum Streptophyta; class Pinopsida; order Pinales; family Pinaceae; genus Pinus; species Pinus taeda. The sequence continues at coordinate 1,600 of APFE030840462.1, read as the reverse complement.
GATTTTGATTTGTTTTTTTTTCTCTTTCTTGCTTATTTAATTATATATTTTTACAATAACTATATGTTATTAGGATATTTATATTATATTTTTTTCCTTCTTTTCATATTTATAAATAAATATAATTTAATATTGATATTGATATTTTTACAAATTTAAACTAAATACTAATATATTGTTTAGAGTGTTTGTGTTTGTAAATATTTAAATCTATTTATTTGTATAAATTTACTATATCTAAATGTTTGTGTATTGGTTGTATTATTTATATACCATAAATATATGCTTTTTTTATATATATGAATGTATTTGGGTTATAATGTATGCTTTGGATTCTTTATTTTGTATGTATATGAATGTATTGTTTTCAGAATTGAGATAGTGTTTTTATTAGTTGCATTTAGATAGTTAGAATTTATTTGTTAAGGTTTTTATGTATCAATGAATAATATATCTACTTCTATATGATGTGTGTGAATGTATTATTGAGAGTGTTTGCATTATTTGTATGTACTTCTTTGGAGTGTTTATTCTTCTATGTTTATGAATGTCTCATCTTGCATGCTTTTGAGTATTTTTTCATTGTTTATTTGTCGTGTATTGTTTGAGCATATGCCTTGAGTATTAGAGTGGTGGTTTCATTGTTTATATGTATATAAGTGTATTTTTTTCAATAGTTGCTTGTATTATCATGAGCGTTTTCAATATTCCCTCATTGTTTACTTGTATATGTATGAATGTATTCTTTGCTATAATTGTGTGTATATTATTTACTTGTATTCTTTGTATGTATATGAATCTATTATTTGCTGTGTGTGTATGCATCTTGTTTATTTGTATTCTTTTTATGTGTATGAATATATTCTTTAAGCGTATATGAATCTATTCTTTGCTACATTTGTGTGTGTCTTGTTTACTTGTATTCTTTGTATGTGTACGAATATGTCCTTGATGTGTGTATGAATTTAGTCTTTGCTACATTTGTATGTGTCTTGTTTAATTGTATTCTTTGTGTGTATGAACATATTCTTTGCTACACTTGTATGTGTCTTGCATAATTGTATTATTTCATATATGAATCTAGTCTTTGCTACATTTGTGTGTGTCTTGTTTACTTGTATTCTTTGTATGCGTATGAATATGTCCTTGATGTGTGTATGAATCTATTCTTTGCTACATTTGTGTGTGTCTTGTTTGCTTGTATTCTTTGTATGTGTATGAATATGTCCTTCATGTGTGTATGAATCTATTCTTTGCTACATTTGTGTGTGTTTTGTTTACTTGTATTCTTTGTGTTTATGAAAATATTCTTTGCTACACTTGTATGTGTCTTGCATATATTATTGCATATCTGAATATATTTTTTGCTACATTTGTGTGTCTTATTTACTTGTATTCTTTGTGTGTATGAAAATATTCTTTGCTACACTTGTATGTGTCTTGCATAATTGTATTATTGAATATATGAATCTATTATTTGCTCAATTTGCATTTGTCTTGTTTAATTGTACTTTGTATACTTATGAATGTATCCTTTATGTGCATATGAATCTTTATTTGTTATATTTATATACATATTATTTACTTATGAGTGTAGTTT